>CM067374.1:122995399-123025399 GCA_034401795.1 Chaetoderma sp. LZ-2023a | reverse complement strand
GTTTTAGCAACGCCCATCTTTAGCCAAGTCGGACCAGTAGTTTCTTAGATATCTGCAGATCCAAAATTTGATCCGATTCGGATCCGGGTTCATTTATCTGGATCATGGCCAACGTCTGGATATCCGTTTGCACCACAAGTTCTCCGGTGTGTTAAAATTTGAGCCAAATCGGATGAGCAATTTTTTAGTCCGATACATCCCAGAATAAGCTTTTGCGACTGACGGGACTAACGTCGGGTGAAGGAGTCAAGCGAAAAAGACTCAAGCGAAAAAAGAGGGACAGTTTGAAATAGAAAGGTCAAGCGATAGGAAAAGGTGTGACGGTACGAATGAAAGAAACTATCTGACAGGGACAATACCACTTCTAAGCCGGACATCGCGATTTATTGAGCTGCTTGCTACCATAGAAATCTAATAAGCGTAGAATGGCTGTCCCGGAATTTCAGTTCCGTATTTTATCAGTCTCCAAACTAATACGTTTTATGTTGCTTATTCTATTACGTAGTAGAATAAATTGTCAGATTAATATAGCCCATACACGTCTATTTCTGATAAAATTCTATACATTTGTGTCTGTTAAATTTCTCTTTCTATTATATTACCAAAAGAGAATTTACTCACTCTTGGAGGCAATATATATGTTGCTGATCGTCTGCGCCAGCACGTCTAAACATTGCGCAGTTGCATTTTACTGAACTCGCGTCACCAGAGGGCGGGACAAAGCGTTCCATAGTGACGGTATGCGCATGTCCCTTTCTACGCTTATTAGATTTCTATGGCTGCTACCCGCAGCTAATATAGAAAAGTTTGTATCTTTAGTTGTTAAAGGGAAGTAATTGCGGCAAAAATAGAATCACAATACACGATATCATAAAGGGGTTATGCTCCCTTAGTTTAATTTTTACAACGCGACGTTTGTATATGTCTTTGGGGTGATATGTGGTCAGTCGACCAGCAAAGATGGTCCATGTTTGGCCATGTATTACGGATTCCATGGAACACAACAGCACAGAGACTGTCAGAGAGCCTTGGAATTCGCCCTACTGGAAGCCAGCAAATACAAATCAAGAAGAGGACGTCATTGCTAGTTTGCTACGAGGTGACCTCAAGAAAGCAGGACTCCGTACAGTTAAATCAAGAATGGACCTGAGGAAGCTAATGATTTTGGCTGAGGACAAGACACAGTGGGCAAAAGCGAAGATGGACCGATTGCAACTATAGGAGGTTTCTACTACTAACAACCACCGAATACGTACATACTGTCATCGTAATTGTAATCGTAATCGTAGATTCCTCCTGTTTTAGAAGCACCTCTTGTGAAGTAGTTGTGGCCTGGCGAATTGCAAGTTCCAATTTAAGTTGATTTAAACGACACAACGTTCATCTTATTGAGAATATTAAATGGTGTACATAAAATAAAATGTTCCTTTTCAATAGTTTTGACCTGACAGGTGTATATGCTCCCACACAATCATCCCATCAGTAGGTTGAGCAACTTGTTTCTGACATGATGGATTAAATGCAGGTAGTGTATAATTGTTGCGCACAAGACTGTGACGCATGAGCAGTTCTTAACGAGTGAGTGTGGAGAAAGAATGAATGCTGCCAGATCGGTATGTTTTCTATTCGAGTTGTGTAGATGTAGTGCGCAATATTTTTGAGCTGAGTAGAGTTATGAATTCTTCACGGATGTGTTGTAGTTTGCAACATGATGCTACGAAATGTACCCAGGTTTCTGGTTCAGTGTTACAGAGTTGATATTGTGGATTAACCATGTATTGATTGAAGATCGCAGATTAGTTCGCCTGCAGGATGTACGTGCCTGTTATTAGTTTTAACTGTACAGATGAGGCTCGTACGTCCACGATGCTGGCTGAAATTGACGCGAGTGCAGGATACGTCTTCCCTATTGCGAACCCCTCCAGGTTTAGGAATTTCAACAAGGAGTACAGTCTCGCTCTGATAGAAAGCTCTTCAGCCCAGTAGGATTCAATAGCAGTCTTTACCATCTTCTTCCATCTGTATTTGCTTGGGGGTTGTCCATAAGATAGTGAATTGATTGTAGCCTGTATTGAGCTAGACTCTTCCTCACATTGCTAAACCAGCTTTTGTCAACTTGGTCCTTCATGAATATTTGTCAAACACATATGTGAAATAGAATGGATTCTTCCATACGACATATATTTCCTAGGAGAGACAGATCTCGTACGTGTAATCTTGCTTCAACGGGAAGCGTTCCCAACAAAATATAAAGCGCTGGAAACGCTACCATGTCTGAAAGTGATAAGATCTGCTTTAGTGACGTGCCATAGAAGTTGGGTAGGCGAGAGGATGTTACAGGATCCAGGCCATTTACCCCATGTAATCCTGCCCCCAGGAGCGAATACATAGCTCTTCGTGCTTTTGAAATATTTGCTATGATAATCAGATTTGCATAAGTGATGGTATTATCTCAATGTATGCCGAGATGCGGGATAGAATAAACTAGTGGAATCAATCTGGATGTTCATACTGAGAAGAGTTGAGAGACGATCCTTTACATTAGTAGTAAGAATAGCACTTTTTGTGGGCTGTAGTTTTTACACCACAAGTGTAAATTAAAAAAAGATGCGCGTAGAACAAATGATTATTTTAGCCATTTTGATGTCAGTGTAGTGAAAACATGTATTTTCACTATTACGTTTTTGACCCATGATAAAAATACAGATAACTCGTAAGGAAATGATACAAATCAATCCAGATTTTGCGTCCCAGGACATTTGCCAGTTATTGGCCTGAGTAGCATAGCAGATTCGTTGCCATAGCAATAATCTATTTCTCACGAAGCGTGGAACTGGCATGGGGTGCTTCTGTAGTTTTCAGATCAGATTGATTTTTCTCTACCCGCAATGGCGATTCAAACAGGGCCTAGAGTTACTGTATGCGATATAAATGTCAACATTTCTTTCTATTTTCCGGTAGGCAAAACACGTATGTTTATTTTCAGTAACACATTTACCAATTTCCAAAAGAAAAACTGAACGATCTTTAACTTTTTTAATGTTATGGCTGAAATTTGCTGCTACCCGGCTATCACGAAAAGCGGAATATAACCTGATCTGGATTTACAACTATAGCTTAAGTTTTGTGTTTGTATCAGACCCGTTTATTATGACATTATCGTCTTTGCTCAAATCATAAAAATTACATCAATTCACTGCCTCACTAGAGTCGAAATTACGTGGTTACATCACCCTCGTAAACACATGACGCAATACTGAGATTGCATCTGTAGACCAGGTAGGAGATATTTAAAAGCAGCAAGTTTATTTTAGGATTTATTCTTATTTTCATGGATGGTTTATTTCAGAGAATGTTTGCTAGTTACGAAATTGACAAAATTTGTTGATACAATTTTTACTCTCATATTAAATCGGCGAAAATGTGCTTACACCCTCCCTCGAAAACCCATTATCCGATTATACATAGGTGAGATTTGAGCTGTGAAACCAAATTGTAGATTATGCTGCGTTTTAGATATCTTCTGACGCAACCGTTCACAGAGTACAAGTTCTAAGATTTTTGTTGTGAGAGGGGTTACGGTAATGCTTCTAGAATATGCTGCCTTTGTTTTGTCGCCTTGTCTCTTGTACACTGGAGTCAATATTCCCGCTTTCAGACTGTTGGGCAGCTCTCTGTGTGTCAAGATAGCATTCAAGATTGCAGTCAACACTGTGTTAACGATACTACCGCCATACTTCAAATGTTCTGCGGTGAATCCTCTGATGTCGGGTGCCTTTCCTGATTTAGATTAGAGAAATAGCCTGAGTGGCCTCTGCTTCAGTGATCATTGGCAATTGTTCACCAGTCTTCTCGGTAACATGTCGTAACACTATATGGTCAAACCATAACTCTGCTTTCATCTTCAAATTGTTCGTGCTACTTGTTGTGGGTAAGCCTAATTTGCTAAAATGAGAATTCCATCCGTTCATTATATCCGCATATGTGTACGCTACATCATCTACTACTAACTAACTGATCTGTGTCATCTGATGCTGGCACTGGCTTCTAATCAAGCTGTAAAATAATGTCCTGTCTGAGATGTTGGCAGCCATTATCTTTTGCAGGTTATTGTCTCGCTTCTGTGCTGCTGCATGTCTCTGAACTTTACGGATGTGCAATCTGGTGTTGCGGTGTTCTACTACTGCAGGATTACAGCTGTCACGAGGTGAACCAGAACACTTCCAGTTCCAATGTGCTTTTTTCTGTGCTACCACAGCTTCTGCAATCTCTTGATTCCACAACCTATTTGGACGTGCAATTTTTCTTTACTGTATCACTTAAAGAGCCTTACTTGCCTGATGTAACCATAGCGCGACTGAACATTGCTACTGCACTGTGTAAATCGAACATGCACTCACACTGTGGATTACAGTCTTCTAGTAGTGTTGTGATGGAGTTTTGGTATTCCACTTGATCGATCATGTTCCAGTTGACTTTTGGAATAAAATCTATCGGTATCTCCATTGTCTGTTCACTGACTGCATACTGCAAGGTTAGTTTGGTAGGATGGTGATCGGGGCCATTGCTGTGTAGTCCTGCAAGACAAGTTACTTGTCCAATTCTGTCAAGGGCATTTTCTGGATTAGGAAGTAGTCTATTGTGGAGACATCTCCACCATTTGGGTGTTCAAATATAGGTCCTGAAGTCAGGTGCTCAAGTTTAATTCTTTCAGAAAGCTTTCAAGTTGACACCGTCTGCTAGACATCTGTGACTCTGTCAAATCGCAGTTCAGAACCCCTACAATGGTATGATGGGTGTGGTGGCACTTGTTTAAAATTTCATGAAGCTGATCTAAGATTTCCAGAAATTCATTGTCATTGGCTGCTCGCTCTACCCCTCGATGGTATGTACACGCATACTACTAGTGCAGAATAGGGATTAGATGACAGCACAACGCTTTGGATTCTGCTTCCACCATCTTGAATTGGTTGGTCAAATTTACTCCTAGTCTTCTTCCATAGGATAGCTACGCCACCATAGCCTCTTGGCTTCTGTACTGCATTTATTGGTTCAGCATCGTCGACTGCCTTGCTCGTCGAGATGAATTGAGGGGCTAGATAATCAAGTTTACTGAGCTGGTAATTAAAGAGCCAATGTTCCTGGAAAAAATATAAAGTCAGTCTCCAGAAGTAGTTTTTGGACTGCGTTAGAGTTTGTGACTATGTTTTTACATCTGAATGTTGTGATGCTTAGTTTGTTAAGTTTATTATTGCTAACTGGGTTTCTTTCTGATGCTAGGTTGGTTCGTTGCATTCCTGGTGCTTGCCTAAAAAGACTGATCTTCGACACTTGGATTGGCCGGTATCTGTCCTTGTGGCAACGATTGTTTACTTGCCAATTGAACATCGTCATCAGTCACGTCCAGGGTATCTACTAGCGTGGGAGGTAAATCACTTTGATGTGTTCCAGCTGCGTCTTGTAATACTACATCTATATGTATTCTCTGTTCTGGTTGAAGATGATTTCTGATTTCTACCAGACCGTGAGTTGGGGGTTGAGCATGATGGTTGACCTCTACCGTAGCTGTTGTGACAGCTTTATTGGCTCAAGGAAATTAATAGCTGCAAAATAGAATCACAAAACACAGTATCATAAAGGGATTATGCTCCCGTAGCTTAAGTTTGCCAATATGACCGTGGTATATGTATTACGGTCATATATGGGTCAATTTCAGGAAAACGTACCAAAAGGGTGGTTCAGAAATGTCAAATTGCAAACCATTCTGATATATAATTATATGAATTTTTATTCAATTGACTTGGTCGGAGAGGACGATTTTATAACATGTCATTAAGATTATCCTAATCCATTTCCTGAAAATTATGTCCCCACTACCGCCATTCCCATCCATCTGGTACTCGTTTATCTACGCGTATACGATCAGCACGGTCAGAGGACGTTATTGCATAACGCTGTTAAGCGTGCTACGAGGTGACCTCAAGAAAGCAGGACTCAAATCAAGAATGGACCAAGTGGACTTTGGTATTTCAAGCCAGTCACCATGTCCTCATCATTGGTAAATACCAGGTCTAGTACATGTGGTGTGTCACATCCTCTCCATCTTGTTGGTTCTGTTATGTGTTGATATAGGTAGTTATCCAGAGAATGCATGTGATGAATTTAAAATCTAGTTTATCTGTGCTATCTCCTGTGCAGTTCCAGCTTGCTCAGTTTATATCTGGTAACTTGAAATCTCCCGTAAGTAGTAGGTGAGAACATCCCCTAGTTGTGATTTCGTACATTAATTTTGTCAGTTTATCATTATTATTTTCTGATCCGCTATCTGATCTGTATATAACCCCAACTAGGAGGTTGTCTTGGTGATTAAACTTGTTTCTACAAACATACATTCTTCAAACTGAGTCTTCATGGAGGCTTCTTGGCCGGTAGTAGTTTATTTGTATAGAGCAACAATCCTCTTCCTATATCATTCTCAATATTCTTTGAGAATATATTATTTTCTTTCCCATAGTCACGTGTGTATTCTGCAGTTCGCACTGTATTTTCTTTTTACAGTTTTTGCGCTTCACCTCTGTGATACCAATAATCATTGCAGAGGTATCTTTGACTTTGATCTGTAGTTCTTGCATCTTGTTCCTTAACTGATCCGCATTTGTATATAAACGACTAATACCATCCATAACCGTGGATTTATTTACACTATTTGCATTATCCTTAGTTTTGGATTTTACTCTGGTAAGGGTCCTGTGGGAACCTTTACCCTGGGAACCTTTACTAATTTCCTTGCCCAAGGCCCGAACCTTGTAGCAATGCCCCCCCCCCCCCCCCTGGGCGGGTTCGTTCGTCATTCTGCTTTGCTTCCAAGTATAGTTTCTTCTCTTGTTATCTTTCTGCTCTGGTCAAGTCATTTCCAATTCTTACATTATCGTATACTTGGTTCCAGTGCAGATGGTGTATATTCCTAAATAAGTCCACTTTCAATTCTTGTTTTTCAAAAGTCACTATGAGGGGTCTTCCTGTCGTACTTGTAGCACCACCTTAATTACTTTTATTAGTCTTATCAAATTTCCCTAACTGTATCACCTTACTTATGCTACTTTCAATTAGTTTTACTTTACAAGCGTTCATTACACTTGAAACGGTATCTATCTTCTTTCTTCCGCTCCTGCGTCAGTTTGGAGTCCACTTCTTTCACACCATAAACAATTATATTTTCCCTCTAGATTTCCTTTCGTTCATCTCCGAAATTACTATTTCAAAGGATTTGGTGGTTTCTTTTGCAGGTGCCTGGTCTTCAATGTCTGTTTGTTTGCTGCTACTCAAGTTATCGAGCTCTTTTTGGACGATTTCTTTCACCCTTGCTTCGTTACATTTAGTTTCAATCTTTCCTCTAATGCCACTACCCTACTTTCATATATTACCATGATAGCCTTACATCTCTCCTCTATTTTCGGATATGTGATAATATTTTTCTCTATTATCTCTCTACAGCAAGCACAGAACCACATTAAGTCTGAGCTTTCCAGAATTCTGTACTCGTCTTCACTTTTATTTATGCAATAGTGTTTCTTACACCTCTGACATTCTAGCATCTTAGCATTGGGATCAGTGAAGACAATTTCAAAAAATTTGCACTTCCAAGCATCTTCACACTCCTCGTCACTGTCACTTGACAGCGGCGGCTGGGAATTCAGTGTCGCTGTATGTGACTGAGTTCTTGGGCTATTCCTAGTACCAGATCTGGCACCAACTTGCCTAACCTTTGGAATGGGTCTCTTCACCTTTTCACTGTCATTTCCAACATGTTGTATTGGTTTGTTGCTAGACATTTTACTTATAGAGGTCATTCTTCATCGCTATACCACAGTTGTTTTAGGCTTACTAACTCGTCGTCAGCCGCTGCATGCAACCTACGATGAGTGTGTAAACATATTAATTTATTTTACTGTAGTTAAGATATTTAGGAAAATTTGTAGGTCTACTAACTTGTCGGCAGCCGCTGTATGCAACCTATGACAACGTGTCAATATTTTTTACAATTTTACTACAAGTTATGCTTACCAGATTAGTTGGATGCACTGAAGGTTGGCAATGTATTATTGTTGCTTCTGGCGCTTGAAGTTCCAGGTTTCACCCTCACCGTCCGTCTCGCTCTGTGTACTCTCTCCTTTATCTTTGACTACTGTGGACTGGTTAGTTTCTGACAAGTACTTGCAGGCATTCGCAATCTTCTTGAATAATTTTAATTTTAATTTGGTTTCTGCGTGTACCCCGTCATGGAGTTTGCTGTAGTTAGGTTTAACTATCAGATTTTTGTAGGTCATTTTTCTACCGAAGGATTTCTTTGCTCCTTTGAGTATGTCTTTATGCAGATTTACGACTAGACGATTCTCCTCACTAGACTTCTCTAATATATACTCGTTTACCTTACTTGTGTCCTTTTCTAGCTGAGTTTGCAGACGATCTCTTTCTTCCTCTGTATATCTACTCTTCACTTTTTTCCTGGTGTTATACTCAACTACCCCTTTTAGATAGGCTGGCAAAACTGTAGTTGTGCGATAACTTGATATCCTAACTCCTTTATGTATAACCACACCTGGTCCAGTTACTTCTTTAGATTCTCTACACGGCATCCACGTACCTCATAGCCTAACTCTTCTCTGCTTCGTTCTCTGTGTTTGAAGGTGAAGTTACAGATTCCTCCAGATAGGATTACTATGAATCTGTGTCCTGGATAATCGTGTGCTACTTGTCTGGATCTAATTTTCAGTTCTTTTTGTAAGTCTTCAATTTTTGCTCAGCCAGCACTTGATTCAATAATTGTTGTGTTTCCTTTAATATACCCATGTCTTATCATAAAGTTTTTAAATCCTCTGCCTCTTGAATCTGTGACAGCAAGTATACAGGTAGGCATCAGCCACTACTGTGTTGATTCTAGCTCCTATTTGGTGCTAAGTGATTGGGGATCCTTCCATCAGCCGCGGTATACTGCCTACAGAGGATACCCTAACATACCCTGGCGTCAGTCGTGTTATGCTGCCTACACCTAAGCCTGCCCACTCAACAGCACACATTTCAACATGAAGCTCATGTCTGGTTGACACGATTACATTAATAGTTATAACCAGTATTTACAAAGCTCTTAGGATAGGATATTTCGATTCGCTTGATCACATTAAGTTTTGACTGGTAGTGATCAACTTGTTATTTGGCAGTTGCTATGGTTGTTTCCCGGAAATGCAATAACATTATACCACGAAATTTTAATACATTTATTTTTAAGGATACAGACATCAGGGTTTCTCTGACAGTTCCTTCCGTTGATAATTTTATCATTTAAATTCAATTTAATTAATTTTGAATGTTGGATGGCTTCGATCTTTCCTTGGCCAAAATTTACATCCGCCATGGTCGGAACTGGAAGCAATCACTGATGATGTTAAAAGGTATATCGCTGGATGTGGGTAACATACGGAGGATCGGTTGGTCAGTCGGTGCCATCAGTAGCTCTGTCAGAAATGTGGACAATGTGATTGATCAACAGACAGACCGACAGAGAGACCGACTTATGAGCTACTGTTTGTGACTATCTGCTAGACGCAACTCAAAGTGTGTCAAGTCTTTTTCACTCAGGAGCAGTTCTCGGCAGACTAGCGACTAGACTAGATAACTCGGCGTGTCTTCTCTAATGCCGCGTTTCAGTAAAAAAGCAAATGACCTCCCCTTAGCCAGCAATGACTAGATCACGTAAAAAGATTCGATAGATGGATGAATGGATGGATGGATGAGTGGATGGATGGATAGATGAATACATGGATAGGTAGTCAGACAGGAATCAGGTCGGGAGGCATCTAATATTCTTAAACCCCCCTCAGAGTTTAAAAAAATTGAGACTATTCTTTATCTATTTTAATAGTGCTTCTGTGTCAGAAATCTCAGAAAATTCTATCTTTTCCTGTTATATGTAAGAGTGAATGGAATTATTTCACGTTCATCGGCAAGATTGCTGTCAAAATTTAAGCCACTCGGCCATTTTGTTTCTAACTGCTTAACCCGATTCGATCGAAGAGGGAGAGAGGGAGGAAGGGAGGGAGTGAAGGAGGGAGAGGGGAAGGGGAGGGGGAGGAGAGAGGGAGAGGGAGAGAATCAGAGCATATCCATTAATGATAAGAGCATCGTAAGTGTCGATGGATATTACAACAAGATCATTCACTATGTTGTCCAAGCTGTGCATGAAATCTGATTTGTTGCATGTGCATTCATCAGTGAATTTGCGCAACATGTGCATTCTCAAAAGACATCACACGTGTTAAAGACACTTTTTCTGGGAGTTCATTGCCAGCAGTCTCAGGTGCATTCGCTGTCCATCCACACTGACAGATTTACCCTTGATTTTCATCTTTCCTGCTTTGTCGGCATTGTCCGGAGATTTGCCCATCAAATTGGGTTATAGTGGCACTTTTGATTTTGATACTGAAATAAGTATTCAGTCACACATATCTTGGCCATTCTCCCCTTCCACCGCATTTGATGTGGCGACAACACATGTTGCTACATTGACAAGTGTATCTGGAGGATCAGATCGAATAAAATCATCAATATATAAACCATTAAACATTGCACCAATCTTTAGGACATCACAGTTCCACAGTTTGAGATTGCTCCATCTTTCAATTTACAGTGTATATGTGCTTTTATTATGGCCTGAGAGCGACAGGTGCTTTCTTTGAATTTGTTGCTATTTATTGTGCTGTGACTGGACGTGCCAGAAGCCAAGGTACCGAGTGCCTGGCCACACAGAGTAAGTCCAATTATACCACTGTCACCCTTCACCCTTCAATTCCTTATTTCTTTCTATTATTTCGAAGTGCATAGTCAACCAAACCAACAGTGAAACGACCTGCTAATTTCATGATTAGGAGCATCACAGGTAGGTACCGGGCATAGCGACACAACAGTGTCAAGAATCCAGTCTTTGACGACTGATGCACTTCCCAATTTCGATCGCATGTGGAACAGACACGGAGTTTTAATGGACGCACCACTCTTTGCAAGAAGTAATTAAATCCCAAAATCTAAATGTGGGTGAATCTCGACCTCCATTCCTGAACTCAATGAAGCTTTCCATTTTATCTATGCCCCGCCCATCTCTAGCTAAGCTCCACCCACACCTCGCTCGTGTTGCGATCGATCGATCTCTGAACTCTCTGACTATCAATTTCCAGAAAACAATACAGGTAAGCTATTGAATATTTTGGAACTAATTTGACTGGGCGCTGTTGCTGCCTATGGCAGCAACAGCGTCCAGTCAAATTAGTTTCAAAATATTCAACTGCATGTTTATTAAATAGTAGAGACATCCAATTCGTACAACATGTCGGACTACTAAGAGTTAAAGATGGGCCAATTATAATCATTTATGACGTAATGATTATGACGTCATCCTACACGTCGCTTAGCTGATCATGACGTCATATGACGTCAGATGATAGATGGATACTCTAGAAATGTGAATTGTGTATTGCAATGGACCTTTGCAAGCTTATCCATCCATCATATGACGTCATAATCAACTACGTGACGTGTAGGGTGACGTCATAATCATGACACCATTAATGATTTGAAATAGTCCGGCTTTAGCGCTTAATAATCCGACACTTTGTATGAATTGTATGTATTTACCATTTAATACCATAGGCAGCAACAGCACCCAGTCAATTAATTATGTAAAGTGTATGATGATGGTATGATCATGACGTCATGAATGACTCGATTTAGTCTTTCTTAAACGCTTAATAGTCCGACACGTTGTACGAATTGTATGTCATTGTAATAAACATGCTGTTGAATATTTTGAAACTAATTTGACCGGTTATCCATCCATCATATGACGTCATATGACGTCATAATTAATTATGTGACGTGTATGATGATGTCATATCCATGACGTCATGAATGACTCGATTTAGTCCTTCTTAAACGCTTAATAGTCCGACACGTTGTACGAATTGTATGTCTTGGCTATTTAATAAACATGCTGTTGAATATTTTGAAACTAATTTGACTGGGCGCTGTTGCTGCCATACAGCAACAGCATCAAGTCAAATTAGTTTCAAAATATTTAACAGCTTACCTGTATAGTTTTCTGGAAATTTATAGTCAGGGACTTCAGGGATCGATCGATCCCAACACGAGCATGGTGTGGGTGGAACTTAGCTCGTGAGTGGCTGGACTAAAACTGGAAAGGGCCATTTTATGCGAAAATATGATTACGGTAATGTTATCCAATCGCACAATCATTCATAGATGTAGCACTCGCATGCAGAAAATCTTGAATTCCTCACACGTGATGGCCAATTACAATAAAACTGTACAAAAAATCCATGTAAGCGTCATATATGGTTAAAATAATATCGTAAGATGAAATTTTATTTGAAAATGAAATTTAACGATTGACTGGCGGACAATTGAGATCTGAAAATGCTTCTATAGCTGGGATATTTGGATGTAGTTCATTGTCTGCGGCCACTGGTCAGGGGAAGAGTTAAACAAGATCTCCGTGTGTGAAAAAAACACCTTTTGAATGAAAGTTTACGCGTTAACAAGGAAGCTATTTCCGTTCCTTTTAACCCATTAACCAGTAAATTTGTTCAAGAAAATTTCAAATTCCTCATAGAAAATATCCTTTTGCAGACGCAGAGAAGACTATTTTTGAAAATTTACCACTGGAATGACTGGTTCTGTTATCGAGCCAGTAATTCCAGTGGTAATTTCCAAAAAATAGTCTTCTCTTCGTCTGCAAATGGACATTTCTCAAGACCACTGCTGAGACAAATTTTGGCTGATATGAGTGTTAAAGGGTTACATATATCGCGCAAATCTATTTTAGGGGTTGGTTTTAATAAGGATCTAAAAATAAAATAAACTAAAAACTATATTGTTTGGAATATTTCATTAAAATTTCTGAATTTATTTTTGCCAGCGTTGTTCATTTAGGTTTTTGGTAATTTTTCAGATTATTGAGATATCGAGTGAGTATTCTGGTATGGTCAGCAAGAGCCGGCAACGGTCGAAATGTGCAGATGTTTAGAAGAACGAATGATGTCACGACTTGCGGACCACGAAGATGGCGGATACGATCAAGAAGACGTTATTGGTTTGATTGTCGTCTATCGAGTCCCTGATTCCAGGTCCCATTCACGCCATTCTAGGCTGGCTTTATTTCAGTCTATTATTGGTAACTTCACCAGTTTTTACACTGGTACCCAGTTATAATCCTGGGTGGAGAGAGGCAACGAGGAGTGAAGGAGATTGCCTATGTTTCCACAAATTTCGTTTATCAACCCCTTGATCGCCTGATGATAGAGCGGGATTTGAAACCCTCCAGACTGCGTGCGTGCGTGCGTGCGTGCGTGCGTGCGTGCGTGCGTGCGTGCGTACGTGCGTGCGTGCGTGCGTGCGTGCGTGCGTGCGTGCGTGCGTGCGTGCGTGCGTGCGTGCGTGCGTGCGTGCGTGCGTGCGTGCGTGCGTGCGTGCGTGCGTGCGTGCGTGCGTGCGTGTGAACCGAAGAAATCCGGAAAATAAGAAACTATCCGAAAATCTGAATACTTATATAATGCGACAAAAACGGGAGGGCGAGGGTCTGCAATCTTGATTGCCCTTGTTAATAAATGCGAGATAACGACCAATGCAAAGGCTTCGAACAATGCCACACACACTCGGAATGTCGCTTCATGAATAACATCATGCACGTAAGGTTTATGACTAAAGTGATTGACGTGAAAGATGAAAGCTACCAAAGTTTTCTGGGCAGATTGAAGGCATCGAGCAGGCACGTTCATTCACATCAAATTTGCGACTCCACAGCGAGAGAATTTTCTTATGTATTTAATTCATTAGCTGATTTTACTGATATTCGTTTACTGTTTTTCTTTATGAAGTAAAACGAGCTATTGTGATACGGTGCACGTCGTCCGGCGGCTGCGGTGGCGGCGGCTGCGGTGGCGGCGGCGGGCGATGTACAATTTGCGTTTGACTCAACCGTTATATTTATATTATTATTTTGGTTAATCATACTAGACCCATGCTTGGACACATGCTTACTTATAATGACACGACATCACACACTGACCTTGGTGTCAAACTGTCAAAGGTCAAGATCAATGGGACGTTGGCGTTAGTTTTCCAGCATTAACATATTCCGTTTAGTTCAACTTTTCTGTTTATTTCTCATGTTTGGTTAAGTATACTGGCTACCATATAATGACAGGGAATCACACAATAGTCAAAGGTCAAAGGGCAAGGTCATCGTCACCTTGGTAAAATCTCTGTTTTTTAATATTAACATTTACATTTTAGCTCAACTTAGGAGTTCATATCTCATCTTTGGCTAAATATACAGAACCCAACCATAGACAAACACTTCCTTACAGTTAGAGGTCATTATACAATGATGTTGGGGCAAAAGGGTAAAGGTCAAGGTTATTGTGAAATTGGTAAAAACTTTGGGTTTTTTGTGTTTGGCTTAACTTAGCAGTTCATATCTCTTGTTTGCTTAATCTTCATGGACATACACACTTGGACACATACTTCCATATAAAGCGAGTGCATGCTACAATGACCTTTGGACTAAAAAGTCTAGGGTCAATATTATTGTGATATTGGTAAATGATTGTTTTTTTAGCTCTAGCATTTTCTGTTTAGCTCAACTTAGTGGTTCATATCTCATATTTGGTTAATCATACTAGACCCAAACTTAAACACACACTTTCTTATAATGAGAGAGTATGACACAATGTCCTTCTGGGTCAAAAGGTCAAAGCTTATTGGGGCTCTTGGGAAAAACCTTTATTTCAACATTAATATTTTGTGTTTAGCTGAACTGTTTATATCTCATGTTTGTTTCTTCATACTGGAGCCAAAGTTGCACACATGCGTCTTTATCACGATTGGGAATGACACATGTCGTCTTGGAGTAAAAATGTCAAAGGTCAAGGTCACTATTTCCCTGATAACACCTAGTTTTTATTTAAAACTAACATTTTGTGTTTAGCTCAACTTTGCAGTTTATGTCTCATGTTTGGTTATGCATAAGATGGCCCACATTCAGAGACATGTCCCTCCTTATAATGACATGGTATGACACAATCAACTTGGCACCAAAAGGTCAAGCTTAGTGTGATAATGACAAAACTCAAGGGCTTTCTCAATAATGTAATTTTGCTTTTACCTCAAGTTAGCAGTTAATATCTCATGTTGCATTAATCATTGTGCACCCAAACTCGGACACTTGCTAATGAGAGTGGATGAGACTATTACTTTGGGGTCAAAAAGTCATGCTCATTGATAAGTGTATTGATAATCCTTCTATGTTTATTTTATGTTTGAAGTAAAGCTTCATAGTTCATCGCAAAGTCGTAAGGTCGAGCTTCATGGTTGCATTGCAACTACATTTCTTGTTGAGTTATTACATTGGTTAGGCATACACCATTCATTGCCAGAATTTGAGTCGCTGCATTATATTTGTTCTATGGGCTGTATTATGATGGGGGTGGAAGTGGATTTTGTTGCTGATCGTGCATATGAGTTGATTGATCGACTTTCAGTTGTTTGGCATACGTAAATATTGTGGTCCAAACTAGCTACTTGACAAGCAACACATTCAGAGGCTGTCTGTCATCAAGATCAAATATATATTCAAGGTTCATTCGAATAGATGGATTCTATCTGTAACCGAATTATCTGACCTCATAATTAAAATACGTCATATCTTAGCTGACGTCACCATCATAATAACGTCATATTAATAAGCTCCCTCACGAAAATCGAAAGGTTTTGTTATAAGGTTGTACGGATTATATGGCTTTGATGAGTGGTCTGACCTCTGCATCAAAGCAACAAACATTATGATCAGACTGTGAGCTCTATGACATAGATTTTACATGCATCCAAGAAACAAACGTATCCACTCATTCTGAACAGCAACCTCAGACTGGTCACAAGCGTATCCTCATGTTGCAGAAACAGGCCACATACCGCGGTCTGGACTTTATACTCGAACAAAAGATCACGTCCTAAGTTTCGGATTCGTCAACGATCATTGTGCATTTATTGACCTGGCCATGCCACAGTGAAATGGTATCACCACCACCCAGTACATAAGTGTAAATGCATTGGACCCAACTGCCGAAAACACAAAGGAAGATTCTTGATTGAGCCTTTATATGCCGAACTGATTTTTGCCATCACCAGTCCAGCCAGATAGCAATGTACACTTCCAGTTTATTCATCCATCATCTGACGTCATATGACATCATAATCAACTACGTGACGTGTAGGATGACATCATAATCAATTACATGATGAATGGTTCGATTTAGTCCGTTTTAGACGCTTAATAGTCCGACACGTTGTACGAATTGTATGTCTTTGCTATTTAATAAACATGATGTTGAACATAGTCAGCAACACCACCCAATCAAATTAGTTTCAAAATATTCAGCAGCTTACCTGTATAGTTTTCTGGAAATTTATAGTCTGGGAGTTCAGAGATCGTTCGATCCCAACACGAGCTGGGCAGTTGGAGATGGGCAGGGCATAGCTAAAACTAGAATGGTCCATTGGTTGTGCGTGTGGCGACTTTAACTCCAGATTTTCTGACCCAGATCATCAATGCTTATGTGCTCTTTATCATAAACACTGCATTGAAACAGCCATGCCATCACCGAACGACATCAAAGACCATAAAGCAGAAACACTTTGAATGCACAGCAGCTGTTTTCAACCAAATTGATTGGGTGATGTATAAGATCATTGCAAAGCTAGTACTTAATGGCTCCCGTTCATATGTAGGTACATACCTCAACTCTCACCATATGCCAGTGGTCACTCACCTTCAAATGAAGCACATTCGCCTGCGGTATAAGCACCATGACAACCAACGTGGTAAAGTCAACTTTGATCTACAGAGGTCGCCAATGACACCACCACCCAACTGTCATACAAGAGGGTCATCGACGAACAGATAGGAACAACTAACATAAACTCAAATACAAATGAGGCATTATTCAGAGTAGTCAAGTGCATTGCAACATCAGCGACCAGTGCAAGAGGAGTTGTCAAGAATAACAACAGAGCTGGACGCTATGTTTCAGCCCTACTCATTGTAAAGTTGTCCGATCAACAAAAGGCACTACGGCTCCTCGTCTATGAAATGGTCAGAGTAAGGACTGTGCAAAGCTACGCAGGGAGCGCAATGCAATTCTTCGCCAGATCAGCGAACGACTGAAAGAACTTGCCACCCTACATGCAGAATCTTTGGCAGGTGACATCACGGCCACAGATGATTTTCGTAAGATGTGTAGAGCGGTCTATGCTCTGAGAGTTGCTGGTCCACCACTTTCCGTGCATAGCAATAAAACACTAGTACCTCTTAAGACTAACTTAGTTTATTTTGATGGGGTTTCGCACATAAAATGCACCGAAGGCAACGTCATCGCGACTGACCAGAGAAAAGCAGATGTGATCAGAAATGATTTAAGAACCAGTTCACAGATCTAGACGACGAGTCATTACACCCATCTGCAGGCAATCCTTGGTCACTATAAACAATAATCGAAACAACTGAGATTGAGATAGAACTTAAGGCCTTGCGCAATTGACATGTGACTGGACCCGACAACAGCAACAATGAACGCTTTAAGTATGCTGGTGATAGCATCACCAAACCAGTAACGCACATAGTAAACTCTGCTTCCAGACATTTCTAGCTATGAACTTCACATTTGTAGCTAACCTCCGCCCTGTGACGGATGTGTGCTGTAATCAATTTATACACTTTGAGTCCTGAATTCCCAGCATCCTAATCGTATGGTAATGTCGGTGGATGAAGGCGTGGCTTGGCTCACAATGGGCGTGCCCTCATGCTTCCATTGACAGACTAGCGAGATTAACCATCTCGCCAGCCTGAAATAGCAACACATATCTTCCACGCTGGAAGTTTTCTAGGTTGCACATACACAGTACGTGTAGAAATGGACGTGGTGCGAATTCACTGCTAGGAACCGTACACATTGCTGATCACAAAGCCCCAAAAAGTTGTAAGACTACAACAGCTGTCTTCAACCAAATAGACTTTATACGATGCAAGACAGAAGCAAAACCCCTACTTCGGGATGCTTCTTCCTATTGAGGCACATACCTCAATTCTAACCATAAGCCAGTCATTACACGCCTTCAGGTGAACGATCTCTACCTACTTAAATGTATAAACGCCATACCAGGCGAGAGGGTAGCGTCACCTACAGTCTATCCAAGCTCATCAGTGACACAGACACTCAAATGTCATACAAAAAGGCTGTCGGGGAGCAGATAGCTAATATCGACGTCAGCTCCGACCCAAACAAAGCCCTAACCAAAATACTGAAATCTATGGAATCATCAGTTACCAGCACCATATGTGTTCTTAAAAACAACTGAACTACTTATACTGACGACCCTCTAGTATAAAACTGTCAGCAGAGCTGAAGGTGTTACGGCTGCACATCTATCAAAGTGGCCAAACTAAAGATCGCACCAAACTACGCAGGGAGCGCAATAACATTCTGTGCCACATTAGCGAATGCTTAAAAGATCTTGCTATTCAACAAACAGACTCCCTAGCAGATGACATCACTGCCATGGATGACTGTCACAAAATGTTTCAGGCAGCCGAGCCCTGAGAGTTATTGACCACACACCACCACTCACTGTACATAATACTGAAGGAGACTTTATCTGGACTGACCAGAGAAAGCCGAGACTATTCCAGAATGGTTCACTGACCACGATGATGAGCCCTTGCACCAGTTCTCAGGAGACCACAGGCCATTACTAACACCAATTAGAACAGCAGAAGCTGAGAAGGCACTTAAGGCCCTGAAAAATGGACGTGCATCTGGACCTGAGGGCATGAGCAATAAACTATTTAAATCTGCAAATGACATTATCTCAAAACCGATCACACATAATCAATTCAGATTTTATGCAGCACCTTCCCATCTACGTTGTAGACCAAGGTACCCTTATCCCGCTACCCAAGCCTGAGAAGCCATCTGGCCCACCGTCAATCTGCAGGCCATTGTGCTCCTCAACAGCATACGGAAAATTCTATCCAATGTTACTCATGTCAAAGTGGATTCAAATGTGGACGCAGGTGGAGCGTGGATCGGCCGGAAGGGTATGGGCTGTCCCAGCTCAGCTGGGTACAGGACGCCCGCTCACGGTACGTACCAAGCACGTCCCCCCTGAGTAGGTTAGTATGCATGCATAAAGCCATATGAGAGAGGTTTCTGTGAGATGTCCGTGAGATCGCGTAGTGCACATGTGTGCGCATCAGAGCATCCCTGACAACACGTGTCAGTGTTGGGAGAGAATGCATTCTAAAGTGTACTGGGTTGGTGCACGTATTTTCTTTAAATTCCACTATTCTCGTCGTTCTTGAGACCTATCAGGACCGGGATGACACGAGGATTCTAAAACAATTTACCTTTTTAAAATCTGACCAGAAATGGCCATCCGGGGCCAACTAATTGAATAGAAGATTCCCTCACTTCCAACACTTTAGAGGAGCCTTCCTGTTGATGGGCCTCACGGCCCCGATGGAACTTCCCCAGTATGTAGAACGAGTGGTGAAACGTGGTGGACAACTCGTCAGATCTGCCGAACCATGCTGAAAAGTGGCGATCAAACTTCCATGCAGCATGTCGTGTGTTAATTAACTTTTAGGCCGCAGTCTGGTGGCACTCTGCCTGGTATGCCACAAGAGCTATGCGGTGTACCATGTATGGTGTACCCAGAAATGTACATGCATTATATAATTACAACTTTCTACTGTAGCCCTCTATGTTATGGGAAACTTTCAAACTTCCGATACAGTATATAACTTTCCAACATTCTGCTTAAATTATTTGTGTAAGCTATTCTGACTATCTAGTGGACATCCACAAATATAATCGGGTTTTTTCACCATCCTTGAGAGTGAGCCGCATCAACAGTTCGCCTGCGGAGATTTCCCAGCAACTCCAGAATCATGCCATCTCGCATTCCTCATCTGTGATGCAGCATCTACAGTGATTTATGAACCTTTTCCGTACCGATGACTAATAGGTACTCATTTAACTATATGTTTGTATTATTGTATTCATTTGTTTCTTTACAGGTACTGATGACTAATAGGTACAGACCGGTCGTCTGAGACCGCGTTTTATAATTTATATCTTTAATGTATATATTATCCTTATTTTTGTGCTTATGACTAACGAACACCGCAAGGTCCTATCACCTGATTTATTGTCATTACTATGATAGTTGATTATATACAGTATATGGCAGCAACCATCCTAGTTACTTGTTTTGTATATTTTATATGAAATACTAGGCCTGCAGTATGCTAGGCTATACTATACTGCAACAATAAATCTGCATCACTTTCCACCCAGCATCAATTTTACACTGAGGTCACTGTTCATCCTCTCATTGCGCGAAGCTGACATGTGATCGACTAAATCTGGCTATTCTAGCTCGATAGGATATGTTTAAAAAGTAGATAGGGACAACTGCTCCGTAGTTATTTGTGTAAGCCTCTTTTCCGGATGTAGTGGATATGTAACACCGCACACCGGCTAGATTGTAGAAAATTGGCCAGTTACTCCCATTGGCACGTTGGCATGATCCGACTTAGGAAACTATTGACCAAAGTGTCGATTTCGCATACACCTCTGTATCTTCGGATTCTAGTTAGCATAGATAACCCCGTCAAAGTAGGAAGTACTGCGAAAACATTATATTTATTTTAACTGGCCAGCAGTGTATCTCTGGGCATCCTGAAACGTTAGTCCCCGGAGCTGGATCTCATATGGTCTACCCCCGACATACCAGGTGACGAATAGGACACAGGTCTCTATCTACCTCTGTACAGTGGCTGGGTACGGTCTTGGAACCCACCACCCCCTAGAGATGGATATCTTCCTCTCACTCCCCACCATAAACCTTTATGTGCTTTTCAAATTGTTTGTGTAATATTGACTTGTTCTATTAATGTTGTATGTGGTTGCGGTGTGATATGTAACCAGATCGTTATGTGATTCTGAAGCTGTCACTCCATAACATGTCCGCTCGCTGCCTTTCTGAGGGAGATGCTCCGAAGGGTGACCTTAGGAAAACCGAGCATCTTCGCCAGTCATGCTCATGTACCAAAGATAGGTAAAAATTCGTGCCACTTGTGGCCACAGCTTTGATATAAATCTGATGACTTACCGGTAGTTTAGGATTTGGCAGAAGGACCACATAAATAAAAGCGGCAACTATCAATACCATATCTTGGACTTGCATAAAATTACGGTGTTGAATTCTACGGAAATCATCCACCTCATCTTCACGTAATACAGCGTGCATCACATTAATTATAATTTCACTAGGTTGACTCACATTACACTTAGCATAGGTTTGAACAAGAGAGTGGCCCTTTTTGCCAGCTCTCTTCCTCCACTTCAGCGTTGAAGGCATTTTCCTGTGACTGAGACCCACGCAAGGCACTTTCATCCCACAACAATAATATTTTTGTCATGCGTATAATAGTGTATATTAAACTATATAAGTGGCCTCATTAGGAGGCTCCCTTTCAGGGATACCTCACAGATGTATTAGGATTGGTGTGGTACCTCTGACGAATCCACGTTAACAAGACACCAACTTAGTTCTATGTACTGTATATTTTCTCTCGTGCTAACAAACGAGTACCATTGTTTGCATAGTTTATTTTTAATTATCATGTCCAGACTCCTAAATTGAGCTATGGACCGTCATACCGGTGACACAAATAGTTGGGATGGGACAGTGAGGTTCAATCTCGGTGGCAATGGTCGCACCGTCCCATTGGAATGTTATCCTTCCACCAGTTCTCGAAGTCGGTCTTTGCACCTTTTGGAGAGTCGCGATACGGGATCCTTGACCCAGAGAACCAAAGCTAACCAGCCCTCCCAGGCATCTTGTACATGCGGTGAAATGGAGCAGAGCAGAAGGATGGACCAGCGCATACCCCCACGAGCTACACAGACATTGTATGGGCTCGATGCATGCTGGTGTCGGTAGTCATGTCCAAACACTGGGATTTCAACAAAATGGGTATTGACATGTCACGAGCATTCGGCACAATTAAACACTCAAAGATTGTAGACGTACTATGCCAGGCCAGTTGTAATGAAGATGAGCTACGACTAGTGAGACTACTTCTTGCAGACACCAAGCTGAGAGTATGAGTCAAGTCAGTGTAGTCTCTAGGGTTTGAGACATCAATCGGCTCCTTAAAAGGAGATGATCTATCTCCTGTGCTTTTTACCTGTTACCTTGCTGCTGCATTGAAATCTGTGCCGGAAAGTTCCACAAGACCAAACCCCCAGTGTCAATACTGAGTATGCCACAGCTGTAGGATGTTTCTACTACTGCAGCCGCAGAAAACAGTAATCATGCATACATACTAGTTAAACAGGGAATAGGGAAAACTCTGAGAGTTCGCTCCCTTTGCTCGCCCTGCTAGCTGATTCATCGCATAGCTGCCTTGGAAACATTGTTAGCTTCTACACCATTCACCGCAGCTCTTGTCTGCGATCCTTTTCTGTCAGATGAAATGTTGAACAAATGGCTGCATTGACCGCACTCGCAGAGCTTATGCTATTTGGTACTTTTATTCTGTTACACGTACATAAGGCTTCTGCCATATCAAATTAATTCAGAACTGTGACCGTAACCACACGCACCCAGCAGTCTCCTCGCTTAGACCCACCACACACTCGCCATCTGCCGACACATTTTCTCCAATCCTTTCCTTTGGACTAAAGGTTAGATAGGTAGAAAACAACTGCTTCCCCCACTCGAGTGGGTATACCGGCGGATACTTACGCCATTCTATTAGCTCAGTGATGGGTTGGACTAGATAGTATTAATCATAATAACATGCTGCAGCACTTTTCATGGTAACTCCTCCCACTCTTTTGCTTTTGTCCTGATTGTTTCACGTGGGTCATGGTCGTCTTCACACATTTGTTGCATGTTTGTATGGCATACGAGTATACTGACCTCAGTCAGTGCTGACCCACAGTCCATTGTGCGATTATACTAACACACAGCATTTGGCTAAAATCGTAATTAGTTAGTAGTAACACTCGCTACTACTTTAAGGAGACAGAGCTGTGCCCATTGCACATATTCATCCCAGTTCCCCCCAGATCGCTCCGTCTATTTTCTGAGGGGCCACCCATTTTGGTGCTCTATAACTATACTATAAATGAGCTCGAAGAAGCAATGCTTTCTCAATGCGTCTACACAAGGCATAAGCTTTGCGTGATTGTTCGAGCATCCCTTGTATCCTTATCAGTCAAACCAAGTGATGGTAATCTTTGCTTAGCGAGGTATTAGCATCTCTTGAGCTGAGCTGCATCTTGTCGCGATTGTCTATGAGTTTTGTAGGTCACATAATTGGGCCTATGAGGCAATTGACGACCTTATATCCTAACACGAACCTAATCATGTGGCTAGCCGTTTGGTCCCGAGGCCCAGGATAAAATCATCCAGACGCTGGCTATCGACGACCTTGTCTACTAACAGTAACTTAATAATGTGGCTAGTCATTTGATCCAGCCGCTATTTTAGGTCTCACTTTAGGTAAATAAAAGCATGCAGTCGGTGAACTGTAGCCCAGAAGGACCGCCTACGAGACATCAGCAGTGGCTTCCACCAACCTCTATTCATTCTCCAGCTTTTGTACTGGCTTGTACACAAACCTAGGTAGGAAAAATATTAGTTGTTTTCGACCACCGTTTACGGACTTCCAGTCTATATTCTGAATCAGGGCATCATAACCAATATACTGCCTGTCTACCTCTTTACTTTACACCTTTGGGAACCTTGTGCCGGCAATGACCGATAAAAAATTAGGCACATTTCGGGTAGTGCCCTAAACCTCTGAGAAAACAGGAAGGCTATCCGAAAATGACCTCTTTCCCATATTCTCACCTTCTTATTTTTTTTTTATTTCTCTTCTTCTCTTTAAAGTTGGGTTTGGGACGCACCTTAAAACATTCTAAGAGTACAGACCAGCTAAAGAACAATAGCTTAGACGCCACTTTAGGGCACGAACTGCCCTGAGTACTCTCTCTCTCTCTCTCTCTCTCTCTCTCTCTCTCTCTCACGCCTTTCACCAGGAGAGAGAGAGAGAGCGAGCGAGGGAGGGAGGGAGGGAGGGAGGGAGGAGGGAGGGAGAGGGCGAGGGGGGAGGGAAGAAGGGGGAGGGAGGGAGCGAGGGAGGGAAGAAGGGAGGGCGGGAGGGAGAGGGAGAGAGGGAGAGAGAGAGAAAGAGAGAGAGAGAGAGAGAAAGAGAGAGAGAGAGAGAGAGAGAGAGAGAAAGGGGAGGGAGAGGGAGACGCCTAAACCATTAGATTAGAGAAGAATTCACACATACTAAAATAGTAGTAGACCAATAAAGGTGCTCTGGAATCAAAACTTGCATTCACCACACGCCTAGGTCTCCTGTTCCTTAGGTTAGCTTAACTTTCTTCGTTTCAGAGCCTGCTCACATTGGACGAGCATAACCTCTCCTTATCGTAGATACTCATGAGCTCTCTTGTATATATCTACGATAAGGAGCGGTTATGCTCGTCCAAAGTGAGCAGGCTCTGATTGTTCAGTACCATTGGAATATGCTATACATACACATAATAAACCGTCACTGCGTGAATTTTGATCCCGTATTGACACATCAACACAGTACTACAAACCTGCATCGCGCCTACAGCTGTGTCAATCCATGCATGCACATCGGCAGCACAGATTAGGAAGAGAATGACTAGATCGACAGTCCAGCCACAAGAATCTGAGATAAAGGAAAATCACCCACTGCTAACCCGGATGGCAACTCGGGATGAGAACCCTGGCACTGCATCGAATTCAACAACGAGAACTGGATGAGTTTGGTTTATATGCCGTCAAACCCACAAGCATCAATAGATGCTGCAGCTGCTTCTGGTTTGCAAACGTTTATAGCGAGGAAGTGTGCCCCTGCGGGAAACAAGTGACTGATTGTGCACCCACCTCCCTGAGATTGAACAACGCCTGTCCTCCCGCCGGCAGCATAGGTCCACTCCCAGACGCTGGTTTCGTTCGCTGGGGACCACTCAACGTCCGCCGTCGCTACCTCAGCATCACACATTCAGACTGCTTGGTACCCGCCGCTGCATGACCATGCTGCCACCAGTTTCAGCCGTATTCTGCTAGCAGGGTCAGAGCTCACCTCCATCCAAGGGACGACACTCGATGCTTTCAGTGGGACAACAGCCACGCCCTCGCCACCACTGCCATGGGTGCACGTCAGAATCGCAACACGACCCCGTCAGTCGCCTTTATGTCTACAGTAACTATACCGGCAATCTGTTGAATATTTTGAAACTAATTTGATTGGGGGATGTTGCTGCTTATGGAAGTAACAGTTTCCAATCAAATTAGTTTCAAAATTTTAAATCCGTCAAAGACATACAATTCGTACACTTGATGGACCGTTCCTGTGTCATGACAGAGTTATAATACATCATAAGGATTGTGACGTCAGCCTACATGTGATGTTATTGACCATGGCGTCATAAACATGCAGTGATAGATCGGGTCTCTCCATTGTATTCTGGCTTATTAGAAATATAAGGCTATGAGTAAAACAATGCTTCAATTAATAAGGAAAGTTAGTTACATATCTTGGATGTAGAACTTGATTGAGAGTAATCCATGTAACCATCTCGGTTAGTTCTTCAGTGCTTACTGACCTATGCTGGCTCTGCCACCCTTGTCAATTCTTATAACCACCTTGACTTTCCGTTTGAATAAATTGGTCTCGGTGTTAATGACTTAGGCATTACTGGCAAGAATGGTATATCTAGTGTTTTCTCTGCACTCTACCAATGTCGTTGGAATTGGTTTTGAGTTGCTATTTCACTTTGGTGCTGAGAGGCCTTTTGGTTTCAACTATATGAACTCTCGCATTTCCCACACTGGATTTCGTAGATAACTCCAGAGCATTAATCTGTGGTGAGCTTGTCTTTAGGTCTGACTAATTGCGATCTCTACTAATGCTGAAGAGGTGACGAGATGGTCAGGAAAGCCACACTCTAACACATCTTACATTCCAGAGAGGTAACAAGTTTTTCTCATTCTCTATCAGCTGAGGATCGGATCCAACTATTTTCTTTATTTAAAAAGGGATAATTTGTTTTAAAGGTTTTCTCAGAGTCTCGTGAGAAGGACCGGTATACTTCATGAAGTGGTATATCAGTGTTCGCATTTGTAGTCGTTTGAATCAGGAAAACAATCGCTACGTTTTCAAAGGAGTGTGAGGCGATTCGTTCTGGGAGCATGTGTCTTATGACTGCTTCCAAATTACTGTCTGTGCCTTGTTCGAAGTTCGACCACCAGTTAGTTATGTTAACATATTTGACGTCACAATCAATTATGGCATTACATAGCTGATGTCACAATCAGAATGGTATATTGAAGGACATTTCAATTTCCCTTTCTCCGAGATCTAACAATACTTACCATTACATTACTCATGGATAATACGGCTCTAGGAAACTAGATTTAGTAAGCTTTACCTGCTCCTGGTGCCGGATACTCGGCTTCCAACAAGCGGGTACCCGCCTGCCAGAGACACTCATATTATTTGCGTAGCTACCAAACAAGAGAATACCCATGGCTTGGCTCCGTGGGGCCGGGAGGCACGGTCCGTAATGTAATGGTAAGTATTGTTAGATCTCGGAGAAAGGGAAATTGAAATTTCCTACATTCTCCTTCGATCAATACGTACCATTACATTACTCATTGATAACACCAGATTTAGTCAGCAACTTGGTGGGAAGGGGCAAGCCATACAAAACCTCTTTTACCCTAGAGAAAGAGCTTAGACCTAAACTTGACATACGGAGACCTAAAAGGAACGACAAGTTCTGGGACCGAATCACATTCGTATCACAGCTTCCCCCCCCCCTCCTTTCTCCTAAAAAGGGAGAGAACTCACGAACATGCATCTCGCCTGAAACACAAATGTGCGAAGAGGGTTAACCATTCTTTACACATATGAGCCTGGGAATGAGCATGAATATATAAGATGAATGATCATGATATATAAACATAATACAAAAAAACTGTCAAACTTGAATTAGCTCATGAATTATGGATTTCAGACGTGGGGCCATCAATAAACACACTTTCGACCAGACGTGTCCCATACGGTTGGATTCCTCTAGCTTGACCATGTCTGTTCTTACAACTTTTGCTTTTCAAATTTATCAAAAGGGAGATGAACAATGTGGCCACTAGACTATCGTTTCAAAACAGCTAAAGCGAGTGGATTGACGGAGTCTGACATGCCCCTCATATAGCAATCCATGAAAGAGGACTCACAGTGCCATTGGTGCAATGGCTAGGATGCCCTCTAACGGGACACCATTGAATAGGGCTGTCGAGGCGGCTATTCCTCTAACATCGTGAGCCCTAACACATTCCACCTGGTGCCCAGTCTCGTGGGTGGTCTGAATGCGTTCAACCACCCAATGAGAGATAGAATCCATGTCATTTGACCATAGAAAGTCCGTCCATTTTTTGTACTTGGTCAAAGCATGGACTGGACACCATACACTGGCATCACGCCCAAAACTTGGTAGCTTTGGCATAATGATCAGTTTGCTGGATATTTAAAAGGACTGATTCTTTAACATAAACTCTGCTCTTGGCAGCAATCACAGACCCTCTCCGGAGACACTAAAGCGGTCCCTCTCTGCTGAAAGTGCATGGATGTCATTGCGCCTTCTTGCTGAGGATGCTGCCAATAGAAAGACAGCATTTAGACTCAGATGCTTTAGACTAGCCAAACCCAAAACTTCGAAAGGGTGCTTAGCCAGCACATTAAGCACCAAAGAAAGACTCCAGGCTGGAATGACTACCGGTTGTCTCGGTCGGAGATTGCTCATTCCCTTCACCATCATATTCAACTGGGCTACCTCTGGACTATCCCAGTTGGCTAAATAAGGGATAACTGATGCCAAAGCTGACTTGTATCCAGCAATTGTGACAAGAGCCAGTCCTGTAAAGAACAGCTCACAGAGAAAATCTGCTATTTGCTGAATAGTGGATTGAAAGGGATCGAAACCCTTTCCTTCATACCACTCTGCACATTTGGTAACCTTGTGGTTATATGACTTGAAGGTTGACCTTCTCGCGCCTGCGATGAAACTTGCAGCCTGTTGAGAAAAGCCTTCCGATGTGGAATGTTGTCTGATAACATCCACGCAGTCAATTTGAACATTTTGGGCCGCTCGTGTAGGAAGTGGCCCTTGGCCTGGGAGATTATGTTCAGAATCCCGGGCAGCTGTACTGAATTGTCCATCAGCAGATCGAGGAGATCCGTGAACCGCACACAGCTGGGCCAAAATGGCGCTATTAGCAAGGCCAGCTCCTCCCTGATCTTCACCAAAACCTTCGGTAGAAGAATGGTGTAATGGAATAAGCATGCATCCCTCTCCAGCTTATCGCCAGAGCGTCTGTATCGACGGCATTTTTATCTGGAATCAGAGAGACATAAGTCATGATTGGAGCATTTTCCTTTGTGGTGAAGAGGTCCACGTTTGTTTTGCCCCAATGCTCGAAGATCCTTTGTAGAACTTGAGGGTTGAGAGACCATTCTGTTGGCAGAAATCTCGGTCTGTGAGACAAAGCATCCGCCAGAATGTTCAATCGCCCAGGAATGTGAGCTGCTTTCAAAACAACTGAGTAATTCCTGCACCATTGAATCAAGTGCCACACCTTCATACACAGGGTGAGTGACTTGGTCCCGCCTTGGCGATTTATGTATGATACTACTGTCGAATTGTCCAACCGTATCAATATCACATTGCCCTTGACTTCTGGAAGAAACTTTTCCAATGCCGTTTCCACTGCCATCATTTCAAACAGATTGATATGCAGCTGACTCTCTTGGAGAGTCCATGTGCCCGAAACCTGGTGTTCTCCCATGCAGGCCCCCACCCTTCCAGCGATGGGTGGGGTAGGTGAAGCGAAACTCCTACTAGGAGATTCTGATGCTCCTTCCACCATACAAGATGCGACAAAACTGGTACCAGCTTTGGCAGGGGTTCTCTTCTCTGCTTCCCCAGAGACATCAGATACAACTGGATAGGTCTTCGCATTAGAGCAGTGTACGGGATTACCTGCTCCATGGAGACCATCATGTCCAGCATCTGAAGAAATCTCGTCGCCTGAATATGATTTCCCAATCGAGGATGGCTAACAGAGACACCACTCTGGGTTCTGACGGGTAAACCCTGCCTTCTTCGAGATCGAATTGCATCCCCAAATAAATGAATTGTTGAGTGGGCGTCAACTCGGATCTCTCCCTGTTGACTATCCAGCCTAGATCTGAAAGCAATTTCAGAGTCAGAGCAGTAACCACTCCTAACCTGGCTGGCGTGTCTGCCTTGATAAGCCAATCGTCTATGTCGGTGCTAGAGCCACATTCTCCATTCTGAGAAACGCTGTCACCATTAGGACCACTCTGGTGAAAACCCTTGGGGCTGTCAACAGGCCGAATGGGAAGGCTACACACTCCCATACCTGATTATGAAACACGAAGCTCAGAAACCTGTGACAACGCCTGTTCATTGGAATGTGGAAATATGCATCTTTCAGATCGATTGACACACACCCCATTCCTTTCCTCAATCCTGCCATTACCGATCTCGGGGTTTCCATCTGAAACCGAGGCGTATGGATAAACCAATTCAATGGCCTGAGATTGAGTACAGGTTCCCCACCCACCCACCCACCCCCTGTGCTCTTGGGGACAAGGAACATGTTTGAATAGAAGCCTAGAGTGCCCTGGTTTGCTGGTTTTATTGCTCGCTTCAGAAGCAAACACACGTGTCATGC
>CM067374.1:122844419-122994899 GCA_034401795.1 Chaetoderma sp. LZ-2023a | reverse complement strand
ACGACACGACGATGTTGTTGTGCGTGACCTACCCCATGGACCGGAGTGTTTCATGGGGTGGCGGCGGAACCGTGTGGTAGCGGAGTGCCTGGCGTGTCAGCCGTGGCTCCTTGCCGGGAGGCCGTGGCTGGCAGACCCGTGAGCACGGCAACGGGTGACGTGTTTGCGGGGGTGTCTTCATCGGAGGTAGATTGGTCAGATGCTCTGGCGTGGCTAGCCAGGGTTGACCCGTCTGTGGTTTCGGCCACGGCCGATGAAGATGCGCCCTGTCCGTTGGTTGCGTCGATTAGGACGGGGATTTTGCCCGCGGCCCGGATCCAGTCAGTGGGACTGGATCCACGGTTCATAGATTTGTTGGATGCTATTTATAGCAAACAACTAATGACCAAGGGTCAGCTCCCTGCGGCCTCCAGGGAGGTGCGGGCAAGATGTCGTATTCCGCGGGGTGAATACGACAGGTATGGTGTAGTCCTGTCGGTCACGGAGGATGACCGATGGGTACTGGGAGTCCAGAGTGCCGGGTCGGGTGGCCCCGGTCTGGCACTAGTGGATAAGTCCCAGGTACACCAGGAAGAAGTCCTGTCCCTATGCGATGAGGGTGTGAGGGCAGCGATGAGCGCTGTCAATCACTCTTATCGTCTCCTTCAGTCGGTGTGGGCTGAAGCGGGGGCAGGCCACCCTGTGCCACCTGTGGCGCTCTCATGTGTTAATGACGGCTTGGTGCTGTCAATGGACGCATTGGCAAGGGTGCAAGCGCGAGTGACGAAGTCCAGGAGGCAAATGGTCATTGACCATATGCGTCCGGCTACGGCAGTCAGGGAGTGTCTTCTTGGGACGCCCCTGACAGGGCCTAGCATCTTTGGTGGCCAAGCGCGGGCCATCTTAGAGGACACCGCCAGTATCGCGCAGAATCGGTTAGCGGTAAATCTACAGCTAGAGCTAGTGCGGCAAGCGCACGCACTAGGGGCTGTGGGCAAACCGCTAACGGGGCAGCCTTCAAAGAAGCAGAAGAAGCATAAGAGCAAGGCGAAAGCCAGGCCTGTTGCGACTTCTGTTTCAGCTGGGTTCTCGGAGCCGCCGCCGGCGAAGAAACCCAGGAAGGTTGTAGAGGTGCCTACCCTCCCCAATGTTGCTCCTGACCACCCTAGAGGCGGGAAGGGCAAGGGTAAGGGTAAGGCCTCAAAGGGCGGACAGAAGGGGCTGAAGCGTACCTGAGGGTACGCAAGCTCCCTTGATATCCGCCTGGACCGCGCCTGTGCGACAGGAACAGCGGTGCCAGTTATACCCGTCGTGCCTAGAACGAAATGGTTCTCACTCTCTCTCGTTAAGAAAGAGGGGGGGGGGGTGCGGACTGCGAGCCGGACAACCCCGTTAGACGTCGAGGCGTTCTATGGTGGGTGGAAGGCTCATGCGTTTCGTCGAGGCCTGGCGAGGTGTGACGTCAGACAGTCTGGTCCTGGGATGGTTATCCCAGGGTTACATGCCGGAGTGGTGGGACTTTCCGCCACAAAATCTGTCTTTGGCACCTGTCTGGACACCCGTACCAAGGGAGCCAGACAAGTTAGAAGCCGTTCAAAAGGAAGTGTCGGGTTTGCTTCTGAAGGGAGCAATAAAACCAGCAAACCGGAACACTCCAGGCTTCTATTCAAACATGTTCCTTGTCCCCAAGAGCACAGGGGGATGGAGACCCATACTCAATCTCAGGCCATTAAATTGCTTTATCCATACGCCTCGGTTCCAGATGGAAACGCAGAGGTTGGTAATGGCGGGATTGAGGAAAGGAATGTGGTGTGTATCGATCGATCTGAAAGATGCATATTTCCACATTCCGATGAATCGGAGTTGGCACAGGTTTCTGAGATTTGCGTTTCAGAATCAAGTATGGGAGTTTACAGTTCTCCCGTTTGGCCTGTCGACAGCTCCGAGGGTTTTCACAAGAGTGGTCCTTGCGGTGACAGCGTTTCTCAGAAAAGAGAACGTGGCGCTACACACCTACATAGACGACTGGCTGCTCAAGGCAGACTCGGCAGCCAGGTTGAACGTGGATACTGCTCTGACTCTGAAGTTACTTTCAGATCTAGGCTGGATAGTCCACGAGGAGAAATCCGAGTTGACGCCCACTCAACATTTCGTTTATTTGGGGATGCGATTCGACCTCGAGGAGGGCAGGGTTTACCCGTCGAGCCCAGAGTGGTGTCTCTGTTAGCCATCCTCAGGAGTTTTCGAGTGGGAAACCACATTCAGGTGAGGCGGTTCCTTCAGATGCTGGGCATGATGGTCTCCATGGAGCAGGTTATCCCGTACGCTGCTCTAATGCGAAGACCTATCCAGTTGTATCTGATGTCTCTGTGGAAACAGAGAACAGAACCCCTGTCAAAACTGGTGCCAGTTTTGGAGCCGATAATATCGCATCTTCTATGGTGGAAACAGTGTCAGAATCTCCTAATAGGGGTTTCGCTGCACCTACCCCACCCCCAGCTGTCCGTTTACACGGATGCATCGCTGGAGGGGTGGGGTGCCTGCCTGGGAGAACACCAGGTCTCGGGCACATGGACTCTCACGGAGAGTCAGCTGCATATCAATCTGTTGGAAATGATGGCAGTGGAACTGGCGTTGGAAGAGTTCCTTCCGATGATCAGGGGCAAGGTGATATTGATACGGTCGGACAATTCGACAGTAGTATCATATATAAATCACCAAGGCGGAACCAGGTCGCCCACCCTGTGCATCAGGGTGTGGCACTTGATTCAATGGTGCAGGAATTACTCGGTTGTTTTGAAAGCAGCTCATATTCCTGGCCGATTGAACATTCTGGCGGATGCTTTGTCTCGCAGACAGAGAATCTTGCCAACAGAATGGTCCCTCAACCCTCCAGTTCTACGACGGATCTTCGAGCATTGGGGCAAACCCAACGTGGACTTGTTCGCCACAAAGGAAAATGCTCAAATCATGACATATGTCTCGCCGATTCCAGATCCAAATGCCGTCGATACAGACGCTCTGGCGATAAGCTGGAGAGGGATGCACGCTTACGCGTATCCACCCACCATTCTTCTACCGAAGGTATTGGTGAAGGTCAGGGAGGAACCGTGTCTGGTCCTGCTAATAGCGCCGTATTGGCCGAGCAGGGCGTGGTTCACGGATCTTCTAGATCTGCTGGTGGAAAATCCTGTGCAGTTGCCCGAGATTCCGAACATAATCTCCCAGGCCAAGGGACGCTTCCTACACGAGCGTCCCGAAATGTTCAAATTGACTGCGTGGATGTTGTCAAACAACGTTCCACGTCGGAAGGCTTTTCTCGACAGGCTGCTGATTTCATCGCGGCTGCGAGAAGGAGGTCAACCTTCAAGTCATATAACAACAAGGTTAACAGATTTGCAGACTGGTGTGAAGAAAAGGGTATTGATACCTTTCAATCCACTATCTAGCAAATAGCAGACTTTCTCTGTGAGCTGTTCTTTGCAGGACTAGCTCCCGTCACAGTTGCTGGATACAAGTCAGCTTTGGCATCAGTTAATTCTTGTCTAGCCAACAGGGATAGTCCAGAGGTGGCCCAGTTAAATGTGATGTTGAAGGGAATGAGCAATCTCCGGCCGAGACAACCGGTAGTCATTCCAGCCTGGAGTCTATCTTTAGTGCTTAATGTACTGGCCAAGCACCCTTTCGAACCGTTGCGTTCGGCTAGTCTAAAGCATTTGACTCTAAAGGCGGTCTTTCTATTGGCAGCTTCCTCAGCTAGAAGGCGCAGTGAGATCCATGCGCTTTCGGCAGAGAGGAACCGATTTATTGTTTCTGGAGAAGGTCTGCGTCTTCTGCCAAGAGCAGAGTTTATGTCAAAGAACCAATCTTTGAGATATCCCGGCAAACCGATCATTATACCGAAGTTAACTAGGTTTGATCGTGATGCCAGTGTCTGGTGCCCGGTCCGTGCTTTGACTAAGTACAAGAAACGGACTGACTCGTTACGGTCGAACGATAGACATCTGTGGATCTGCCATAAAAAGCCTTATGGCGCCGCATCCATGGATACTATCTCTCGTTGGGTGGTCGAATGCATTCAGACTACTCACGAGATGGCGACTGGGCACCAGGTGCAGGGCGTAAGGGCACACGATGTTAGAGGAATAGCCGCCTCGACCACCCTTTACAATGGTGTTCCGTTAGAGGACATCATGGCCGTTGCACAATGGCACTGTGAGTCCTCATTTACGGATTACTATATGAGGGATGTGTCAGACTCAGCCAATCCACTCGCTTTAGCTGTTTTGAAACGATAGTTAGTGACCACACTGCTTTTCCCCTTTTTTCACTTTGGTAAGAAAAGAACCTAAAGCAGGCATGGTCAAGCGAGAGGATGTCAACCAGATTGTGTCACTGATGGCCGAACCGGTGAATGGTTGGAGGCGGTACGTCTGAAGTCCTGTTATCATAAGGTAATTCAATAAGTGAGAGTTTTTTGTATTATGTATATGTATCATGTTCATTCATCTTATATATTCATGCTCATTCCCAGGCTAATACAAGCAATATGAGGGAGTAGTTAACCCTCTTGGCATATTGGTGTTTTCAGGCGAGATACATGTTCGTTAGTTCTCTCCCTTTTCTTAGGAGGAAAAAGGGGGGGGGGCTGTGACGCGAATGTGATTAGGTTCCGTGAACTTGACGGTCCTTTTAGGTCTCCGTTAGTCAAGTTTGAAGTCTAAAATCTTTCTCCAAGGGGCAAAATTAGCATGTATGGCTTGCCCCTTCCCACCAGGTTACTGATCAAATCTGGTGTATATCAGAAGTAACAGAATGGTGAGTATTGATCGAAGGAGAATGCAGGAAATGTCAATTTCCCTTTCTCCTTCGATCAATACTCACCATTCTGTTACTTCTGATATACAGCTGGCCTTGACAGCGGCTCTAGGATTATAGACTTAGAAAGCTTTACCGACTCCTGGGAACCGGGTACCCGGCTCCCCACTGCCGAGTACCCGTTTACCATAGAGCTCATTCTTGTTTGCATAGCAACAAGTGCAATACATGCTTTTCGCATTAAGGATTTTAGTGTTTTTTAAAAGAATCTAAGTCTTTAATCAGTGATAGTTTGTGTGTTCTGAAAGGATAACTAAGGACTATGGAGAATACCGCCCAAGACAACCAGGTTGTATTGTTCTTTATATCCATAGTTAAAAGACTTAGGTCTCTAAATTTCGTTGTGTCGCATGTTCCAATTTCTAACCCCATAGAATCTGGGACGTGTGCTAGCAACGATATATGCCAGACGATCGCCTTCTTTAAACCCCAACAGGCGATCGGCAGATATGAAAATAGGTGTTTGCTACGGTATTTCTAACACGAATATCGGCTGACGTCGTTCTCCGTAGAATCCGAGCGGGTGACGTCACACCCGGTCGCTCGGATGTTTATGTGAAGAAAAATTTTTTCATTAATTCGCGCATCTTGTTCTGGGTGCTGCGTACTAAAAAATGGTACCGGAAACTTTAGAATGATCAAGTTTACGTGCGATCACGATCGGTTTGCAATGATCGGTGGTTTCAAAATTCTTGAGTAGATGCGTGGTCTGCGGTTTTACCGTGTGAGACAGCAGTTTGTTATACATTTTGTTGTTTTCTTCACATATCGTGCTGCGTTCGTTAGGAGTATAATTTATATGATTAGTAAATATACCCTGAATGCTATGCGATATGATTCCTGGAGCCGTTACACATCCTGTAGGATCTATTATGGGTGTGTTGTGCCCGCCGCGTTCTTGTCGTCATAATCAATGCGATCGTTGTTGTAACGTGGCGGGGTGGGGTGCGGGAGGTTACGGTTAATTTATGAGTCAAAATATTTGAAAATTAATTGTCTGCCTTCCATCCGTGTCTCGTTCCGCTTGTTTATTGTAGGTTTGTGCTTATTTTATAGGCCAAGCCAGCCCCGCCATCATGTGACGACTGCCATAAGTTTGTCCGTGTAATGTTCAAGGACCATGTCTGTTTTAGGTGTGCCCTGTGTAATATAGATCATAGGTGTAATGTTTGTGCAGTGTGGTCCGTCGAAATGATGGTTAAGTTCCTTGCCCAGAAGGACTTGGCTGGGTCTGACGCGGGGTCAGGCGGTCCGAGAGGAAATCGTGGAGCGCCCGGTTCGGCCGGTGGGGGTGCTCCACGTCCCCAGCTGGAGGTGGCGGAGATGGCACCGCCGGCGTGGTTTGGTCCGGCTATGCAGGGTTTTCTGCATAGCGTTCTGCCCACGCTGGTGTCGTCCCTGCTACCAAAGGTTGGGGGGCAGTTTCTCCCCATGCCTGGTACGGATCCTGTCTTCGGACAGGATTCTGGACTGGTTACCGAGGGGGCCGTCTCGTACGGCCCCCTGGCGGGTCCGTCTGGCTTCGGCCAGACGGGTTCTGTCTCTCTGCGGCCACCTCCGGGTGGTCCAGTAGCGGTGGCCGGTCCGTCAGGTGTGGGAGCCGTCCGCCAGGACGGCTCCACGGTTTATTCGTCTAGTGACGGCTCTTCGGAGTCTGAAGACAATGAGGCCGAGGAGGAGAGGTTGCTGCGGCCCGTGAAGCCAGGACGGAACCGGCCTCCATTTGTCTGGTTTGGCGCAAGCCAGGTCAGCGGCTCCGCCTGCGGCTGAGGCCAATCCGTTACCGTGCACCGGTTCCGCGCGGCTTGGTTTGTCACCAGCCGTCAGGGGAACCGGTGTGCCGGGCCAGGCGTGGTACTCACCTATCTCGCCTGGTCCGGCAGCCGGACATGGGGTGCCGTTGGCGCCCGTGGCCGGCTATGGTTCCGCGACGGTTACGGGTCCGTACGGTTTTCCGTGCGGACCTACCCCATGGACCGGAGTGTTTCATGGGGTGGCGGCGGAACCATGTGGTAGCGGAGTGCCTGGTGTGTCAGCCGTGGCTCCTGGCCGGGAGGCCATGGCTGGCAGACCCGTAAGCATGTCAACGGGTGACGTGTTTGCGGGGGTATCTTCTTCGGAGTTAGATTGGTCTGATGCTCTGGCGTGGCTAGCCAGAGTTGACCCGTCTGTGGTTTCGGCCACGGCCGATGAAGATGCGCCCCGTCCGTCGGTTGCGTCGATTAGGACGGGGATTTTGCCGGCGGCCCGGATCCAGTCAGTGGGACTGGATCCACGGTTCATTGATTTGTTGGATGCTATTTATAGTAAACAACTAATGACCAAGGGTCAGCTCCCTGCGGCCTCCAGGGAGGTGCGGGCAAGGTGCCGTATTCCGCGGGGTGAATACGACAGGTATGGTGTAGTCCCGTCGGTCACGGAGGATGACCGATGGGTACTGGGCGTCCAGAGTGCCGGGTCGGGTGGTCCCGGTCCGGCACTAGTGGATAAGGCCCAGGTACACCAGGAAGAAGTCCTGGCCCTATGCGATGAGGGTGTGAGGGCAGCCATGAGCGCTGTCAATCACTCCTATCGTCTACTTCAGTCGGTGTGGGCTGAAGCGGGGGCAGGCCACCCTGTGCCACCTGTGGCGCTATCGTGCGTTAATGACGGCTTGGTGCTGTCAATGGACGCATTGGCAAGGGTGCAAGCGCGTGTGACGAAGTCCAGGAGGCAAATGGTCATTGACCATATGCGTCCGGCTACGGCAGTCAGGGAGCGTCTTCTTGGGACGCCCCTGACAGGGCCTAGCATCTTTGGTGGCCAAGCGCGGGCCATCTTAGAGGACACCGCCAGTATTGCGCAGAATCGGTTAGCGGTAAATCTCCAGCTAGAGCTGGTGCGGCAAGCGCACGCACTAGGGGCTGTGGGCAAGCCGCTAACCGGACAGCCTTCAAAGAAACAGAAAAAGCATAAGGGCAAGGCGAAAGCCAGGCCTATTGCGACGTCTGTTTCGGCTGGGTTCTCGGAGCCGCCGCCGGCGAAGAAACCCAGGAAGGCTGTAGAGGCGCCTACCCTCCCCAATGTTGCTCCTGACCGCCCTAGAGGTGGTAAGGGCAAGGGGAAGGGTAAGGGTAAGGCCTCAAAGGGCGGACAGAAGGGGCCGAAGCGTACCTGAGGGTACGCAAGCTCCCTTCATATCCGCCTGGACCGCACCTGTGCGACAGGAACAGCGGTGCCAGTTATACCCGTCGTACCTAGAACGAAATGGTTCTCACTCTCTCTCGTTAAGAAAGGGGGGGGGGGGGGGTGGACTGCGAGCCGGACAACCCCGTTAGACGTCGAGGCGTCTATGGTGGGTGGAAGGCTCATGCGTTTCGTCGTGGTTTGGCGAGGTGTGACGTCAGACAGTCTGGTCCTGGGATGGTTATCCCAGGGTTACATGCCGGAGTGGTGGGACTTTCCGCCACAAAATCTGTCTTTGGCACCAGTCTGGACACCCGTACCAAGGGAGCCAGACAAGTTAGAAGCCGTTCAAAAGGAAGTGTCGGGTTTGCTTCTGAAGGGAGCAATAAAACCAGCAAACCGGAACACTCCAGGCTTCTATTCAAACATGTTCCTTGTCCCCAAGAGCACGGGGGGATGGAGACCCATACTCAATCTCAGGCCATTAAATTGGTTTATCCATACGCCTCGGTTCCAGATGGAAACACTGAGGTCGGTAATGGCGGGATTGAGGAAAGGAATGTGGTGTGTATCGATCGATCTGAAAGATGCATATTTCCACATTCCGATCAATCGGAGTTGGCACAGGTTTCTGAGATTTGCGTTTCAGAATCAAGTATGGGAGTTTACAGTTCTCCCGTTTGGCCTGTCGACAGCTCCGAGGGTTTTCACAAGAGTGGTCCTTGCGGTGACAGCGTTTCTCAGAAAAGAGAACGTGGCGCTACACACCTACATAGACGACTGGCTGCTCAAGGCAGACTCGGCAGCCAGGTTGAACGTGGATACTGCTCTGACTCTGAAGTTACTTTCAGATCTAGGCTGGATAGTCAACGAGGAGAAATCCGAGTTGACACCCACTCAACATTTCGTTTATTTGGGGATGCGATTCGACCTCGAGGAGGGCAGGGTTTACCCGTCAGAGCCCAGAGTGGTGTCTCTGTTAGCCATCCTCGGGAGTTTTCGAGTGGGAAACCACATTCAGGCAAGGCGGTTCCTTCAGATGCTGGGCATGATGGTCTCCATGGAGCAGGTTATCCCGTACGCTGCTCTAATGCGAAGACCTATCCAGTTGTATCTGATGTCTCTGTGGAAACAGAGAACAGAACCCCTGTCAAAACTGGTGCCAGTTTTGGAGCCGATAATATCGCATCTTCTATGGTGGAAACAGCGTCAGAATCTCCTAATAGGGGTTTCGCTGCACCTACCCCACCCCCAGCTGTCCGTTTACACGGATGCATCGCTGGAAGGGTGGGGTGCCTGCCTGGGAGAACACCAGGTCTCGGGCACATGGACTCTCCCGGAGAGTCAGCTGCATATCAATCTGTTGGAAATGATGGCAGTGGAACTGGCGTTGGAAGAGTTCCTTCCGATGATCAGGGGCAAGGTGATATTGATACGGTCGGACAATTCGACAGTAGTATCATATATAAATCGCCAAGGAGGGACCAGGTCGCCCACCCTGTGCATCAGGGTGTGGCACTTGATTCAATGGTGCAGGAATTACTCGGTTGTTTTGAAAGCAGCTCATATTCCTGGCCGATTGAACATTCTGGCGGATGCTTTGTCTCGCAGACAGAGAATCCTGCCAACAGAATGGTCCCTCAACCCTCCAGTTCTACGACGGATCTTCGAGCATTGGGGCAAACCCAACGTGGACTTGTTCGCCACAAAGGAAAATGCTCAAATCATGACATATGTCTCGCCGATTCCAGATCCAAATGCCGTCGATACAGACGCTCTGGCGATAAGCTGGAGAGGGATGCACGCTTACGCGTATCCACCCACCATTCTTCTACCGAAGGTATTGGTGAAGGTCAGGGAGGAACCGTGTCTGGTCCTGCTAATAGCGCCGTATTGGCCGAGCAGGGCGTGGTTCACGGATCTTCTAGATCTGCTGGTGGAAAATCCTGTGCAGTTGCCCGAGATTCCGAACATAATCTCCCAGGCCAAGGGACGCTTCCTACACGAGCGTCCCGAAATGTTCAAATTGACTGCGTGGATGTTGTCAAACAACGTTCCACGTCGGAAGGCTTTTCTCGACAGGCTGCTGATTTCATCGCGGCTGCGAGAAGGAGGTCAACCTTCAAGTCATATAACAACAAGGTTAACAGATTTGCAGACTGGTGTGAAGAAAAGGGTATTGATACCTTTCAATCCACTATTCAGCAAATAGCAGACTTTCTCTGTGAGCTGTTCTTTACAGGACTAGCTCCCGTCACAATTGCTGGATACAAGTCAGCTTTGGCATCAGTTATCCCTTGTCTAGCCAACAGGGATAGTCCAGAGGTGGCCCAGTTAAACGTGATGTTGAAGGGAATGAGCAATCTCCGCCCGAGACAACCGGTAGTCATTCCAGCCTGGAGTCTATCTTTAGTGCTTAATGTACTGGCCAAGCACCCATTCTAACCGTTGCGTTCGGCTAGTCTAAAGCATTTGACTTTAAAGGCGGTCTTTCTATTGGCAGCTTCCTCAGCTAGAAGGCGCAGTGAGATCCATGCGCTTTCGGCAGAGAGGAACCGATTTATTGTTTCTGGAGAAGGTCTGCGTCTTCTGCCAAGAGCAGAATTTATGTCAAAGAACCAATCTTTGAGATATCCCGGCAAACCGATCATTATACCGAAGTTAACCAGGTTTGATCGTGATGCCAGTGTCTGGTGCCCGGTCCGTGCTTTGACTAAGTACAAGAAACGGACTGACTCGTTACGGTCGAACGATAGACATCTGTGGATCTGCCATAAAAAGCCTTATGGCGCCGCATCCATGGATACTATCTCTCGTTGGGTGGTCGAATGCATTCAGACTACTCATGAGATGGCGACTGGGCACCAGGTGCAGGGCGTAAGGGCACACGATGTTAGAGGAATAGCCGCCTCGACCGCCCTTTACAATGGTGTTCCGTTAGAGGACATCATGGCCGTTGCACAATGGCACTGTGAGTCCTCATTTACGGATTACTATATGAGGGATGTGTCAGACTCAGCCAATCCACTCGCTTTAGCTGTTTTGAAACGATAGTTAGTGACCACACTGCTTTTCCCCTTTTTTCACTTTGGTAAGAAAAGAACCTAAAGCAGGCATGGTCAAGCGAGAGGATGTCAACCAGATTGTGTCACTGATGGCCGAACCGGTGTATGGTTGTAGGCGGTACGTCTGAAGTCCTGTTATCATAAGGTAATTCAACAAGTGAGAGTTTTTTGTATTATGTATATGTATCATGTTCATTCATCTTATATATTCATGCTCATTCCCAGGCTAATACAAGCGATATGCAGGGAGTAGTTAACCCTCTTGGCATATTGGTGTTTCAGGCGAGATACATGTTCGTTAGTTCTCTCCCTTTTCTTAGGAGGAAAAAGGGGGGGGGGCTGTGACGCGAATGTGATTCGGTTCCGTGAACTTGACGGTCCTTTTAGGTCTCCGTTAGTCAAGTTTGAAGTCTAAAATCTTTCTCCAAGGGGCAAAATTAGCATGTATGGCTTGCCCCTTCCCACCAGGTTACTGATCAAATCTGGTGTATATCAGAAGTAACAGAATGGTGAGTATTGATCGAAGGAGAATGCAGGAAATGTCAATTTCCCTTTCTCCGAGATCTAACAATACTCACCATTCTGTTACGGACCCAGCCTCCCAGCCCCACGGAGGCAAGCCATAGTTTTCTCTTGTTTGGTGGCTATGCAAACAATATGAGCTCTATGGTAAACGGGTACTCGGCAGTGGGGAGCCGGGTACCCGGTTCCCAGGAGTCGGTAAAGCTTTCTAAGTCTATAATCCTAGAGCCGCTGTCAAGGCCAGCTGTATATCAGAAGTAACAGAATGGTGAGTATTGTTAGATCTCGGAGAAAGGGAAATTGACATTTCCTGCAGTCTCGGGCACATGGACTCTCCTGGAAAGTCAGCTGCATATCAATCTGTTGGAAATGATGACAGTGGAACTGGCGTTGGAAGAGTTTCTTCCAATGATCAGGGGCAAGGTGATATTGATACGGTCGGACAATTCGACGGTAGTATCATACATAAATCGCCAAGGCGGGACCAGGTCACCCACACTTTGTATCAAAGTGTGGCACTTGATTCAATGGTGCAGGAATTACTTGGTTGTTTTGAAAGCAGCTCATATTCCTGGCCGATTGAACATTCTGGCGGATGCTTTGTCTCGCAGACAGAGAATTCTGCCAACAGAATGGTCCCTCAACCCTCCAGTTCTACGAAGGATCTTCGAGCATTGGGGCAAACCCAACGTGGACTTGTTCGCCACAAGGGAAAATGCTCAAATCATGACTTATGTCTCGCTGATTCCAGATCCAAATGCCGTCGATACAGACGCTCTGGCGATAAGCTAGAGAGGGATGCACGCTTACGCGTACCCACCCACCATCCTTCTGCCGAAGGTATTGGTGAAGATCAGGGAGGAACCGTGTCTGGTCCTGCTAATAGCGCCGTATTGGCCAAGCAGGGCGTGGCTCACGGATCTGCTAGATCTGTTGGTGGAAAACCCAGTGCAGTTGCCCGAGATTCCGAACATAATCTCCCAGGCCATGGGACGCTTCCTACACGAGTGTCCCGAAATGTTCAAATTGACTGCGTGGATGTTATCAAACAACGTTCCACGTCGGAAGGCTTTTCTCGACAAGCTGCTGATTTCATCACGGCTGCGAGAAGGAGGTCAACCTTCAAGTCATATAACAACAAGGTTAACAGATTTGCAGACTGATGTGAAGAAAAGGGTATTGATACCTTTCAATCCACTATTCAGCAAATAGCAGACTTTCTCTGTGAGCTGTTCTTTTCAGGACTAGCTCCCGTCACAATTGCTGGATACAAGTCAGCTTTGGCATCAGTTATCCCTTGTCTAGCCAACAGGGATAGTCCAGAGGTGGCCCAGTTAAATGTGATGGTGAAGGGAATGAGCAATCTCCGACCGAGACAACCGGTAGTCATTCCAGCCTGGAGTCTATCTTTAGTGCTTAATGTACTGGCCAAGCACCCTTTCGAACCGTTGCGTTCGGCTAGTCTAAAGCATTTGACTCTAAAGGCGGTCTTTCTATTGGCAGCTTCCTCAGCTAGAAGGCGCAGTGAGATCCATACGCTTTCGGCAGAGAGGGACTGATTTATTGTCTCTGCCAAGAGCAGAGTTTATGTCAAAGAATCAATCTTTGAGATATCCCGGCAAACCGATCATAATACCGAAGTTAACTAGGTTTGATCGTGATGCCAGTGTCTGGTGCCCGGTCCGTGCTTTGACTAAGTACAAGAAACGGACTGACTCGTTACGGTCGAACGATAGACATCTGTGGATCTGCCATAAGAAGCCTTATGGCGCCGCGTCCATGGATACTATCTCTCGTTGGGTAGTCGAATGCATTCAGACTACTCATGAGATGGCGACTGGGCACCAGGTGCAAGGCGTAAGGGCACACGATGTTCGTGGAATAGTCGCCTCAACCGCCCTTTACAGTGGTGTTCCGTTAGAGGACATCATGGCCATTGCACAATGGCACTGTGAGTCCTCATTTACGGATTACTATATGAGGGATGTGTCAGACTCAGCCAATCCACTCGCTTTAGCTGTTTTGAGACGATAGTTAAGTGACCACACTGCTCTTCACCCTTTTTTCACTTCGGTTAGAAAAGAACCTAAAGCAGGCTTGGTCGAGCGTGAGGATGACAACCAGATTGTGTCACTGATGGCCGGACCAGTGAATGGTTGGAGGCGGTACGTCTGAAGTCCAATTATCATAAGGTAATTCATTAGTGAGAGTTTTTTGTATTATGTCTATATATCATGTTCATTCATCTTATATATTCATGCTCATTCCCAGGCTAATACATATGGATATGCAAGGAGCAGTTAACCCTCTTGGCATATTTGTGTTTCTGGCGAGATACATGTTCGTGAGTTCTCTCCCTTTTCTTAGGAGAAAAAGGGGGTGGGGGGGGGCAGTGACGCGAATGTGATTCGGTTCCGATAACTTGACGGTCCTTTTTAGGTCTCCGTTAGTCAAGTTGTTAAGTCTAAATCTTTCTCCAAGGGGCAAAGGTAGCATTTATGGCTTGCCCCTTCCCACCAGGTTACTGAACAAATCTGGTGTATATCAGAAAGTAACAGAACGGTGAGTATTGATCGAAGGAGAATGCAGGAAATTTCAATTTCCCTTTCTCCGAGATCTAACAATACTCACCATTCTGTTACGAACCCAGCCTCCCAGCCCCACGGAGGCAAGCCATGGATTTCTCTTGTTTGGTGGCTATGCAAACAATATGAGCTCTATGGTAGACGGGTACTCGGCAGTTGGGAGCCGAGTACCCGGTTCCAAGGAGTCGGTAAAGCTTTCTAAGTCTATAGTCCTAGAGCCAGCTGTCAAGGCCAGCTGTGTATCAGAAAGTAACAGAATGGTGAGTATTGTTAGGTCTCGGAGAAAGGGAAATTGAAATTTCCTGCATTCCGGCAGGAAGAATGTAATTCCGGGTCTGTTGGACCCGGCTTTGCATCATTCATCTATTTCCATTTCCGGTTTTTCAGCTTCCTCTTCCAGTAGTAGTGTTGCTACTTCCGGTAGGAAGAATGTACATCCGGGTCTGTTGGACCCTTCTCTGCATCATTCCTCTTTTTCCGTTTCCGGCTTGCCAGTTTCCTCTTCCGCTAGTAGTGTTGCTACTTCCGGTAGGAAGAATGTACATCCGGGTCTGTTGGACCCTTCTCTGCATCATTCCTCTTTTTCCGTTTCCGGTTTGCCAGTTTCCTCTTCCGGTAGTAGTGTTGCTACTTCCGGTAGGAAGAATGTATATCCGGGTCTGTTGGACCCGACTGCATCATTCTTCTTTCTCCGTTTCTGGTTTGCCAGTTTCCGCTTCCGGTAGTAGTGTTGATACTTTCGGTAGGAAGAATGCACTTCTCCTTCGATCAATACTCACCATTCTGTTACTTCTGATATACAGCTGGCCTTGACAGCGGCTCTAGGATTATAGACTTAGAAAGCTTTACCGACTCCTGGGAACCGGGTACTCGGCTCCCAACTGCCGAGTACCCGTTTACCATAGAGCTCATTCTTGTTTGATAGCAACAAGAGCAATACATGCTTTCTGCAGGGAGAGGATTTTAGTGTCTTTTGTTAAAGAAATCTAAGTCTTTGTCTGTAAAGTGATAGTTTGTGCGTTCTTGAAGGATTTAACTGGATACTATGGAGAATACCGCCGATGGTAACCAAGTTGTATCATTCTTTATTATCCATAGTTAAAAGACTTAGGTCTCTAAATTTCGCTGTGTCGCATGTCCCAATTTCTGACCCCAGAGAATCTGGGACGTGTGCTAACAACGATATATGCCAGACGATCGCCTTCTTTAAACCCCAACAGGCGATCGGCAGATATGAAAATAGGTGTTTGCTACGTACGGTATTTCTAACACGAATATCGGCTGATGTCGTTCTCCGTAGGATCCGAGTGGGTGACGTCACACCCGGTCGCTTGGATGTTTATATGAAGAAAAATTTTCATTAATTCGCGCATCTCGTTCTGGGTGCTGCGTACTAAAAAAGATACCGGAAACTTTAGAATGGTCAAGTTTACGTGCGATCACGATCGGTTTGCAATGATCGGTGGTTTCAAAATTCTTGAGTAGATGCGTGGTCTGCGGTTTTACCGTGTGATACAGCAGTTTATTATACATTTTGTTGTTTTCTTCACATATCGTTTGGCTTTCGTTAGGGAGTATAATTTATATTGATTGGTAAATATACCCCGAATGCTATGCGATATGATTCCTGGAGCCGTTACACATCCTGGAGGATCTAATATGGGTGTGTTTAATGCCCGCTTCGTTCTTGGCGTCATAATCAATGCGATCTTTGTTGTAACGTGGCGGGGTGGGGTGCGGGAGGGATATGGTTAATTTATGAGTCAAATTATTTGAAAATTAATTGTCTGCCTTCCATCAGGGTCTCGTTCCGCTTGTAATTGTAGGTTTGTGCTTATTTTATAGGCCAAGCCAACCCCGCCATCATGTGACGAGTGCCATAAATTTGTGCGAGTCGTATTCAAGGACCATGTCTGTTTTAGGTGTTCGCCCTGTAACCTAGACCATAGGTGTAATGTGTGCGCAGTGTGGTCCGTGGATATGATGGTTAAGTTCCTTGCCCAGAGGGACTTGGCTGGGTCTGACGCGGGGTCAGGCGGTCCGAGAGTAAATCGTGGAGCACCCGGTTCGGCCGGTGGGGGTGCTCCACGTCCCCAGCTGGAGGTGGCGGAGATGGCACCACCGGCGTGGTTTGGTCCGGCTATGCAGGGTTTTCTGCATAGCGTTCTGCCCACGCTGGTGTCGTCCCTGCTACCAAAGGTTGGGGGGCAGTTTCTCCACATGCCTGTAACGGACCCTGTCCTCGGAGAGGGTTCTGGACTGGTTTCCGAGGGGGCCGTCTTGTATGGACCCCTGGCAGTCCCGTCTGGCTCTGGCCAGACGGGTTCTGTTTCTCTGCGACCACCTCCGGGTGGTCCAGTAGCGGTGGCCGGTCCGTCAGGTGTGGGAGCCATCTGCCAGGACGGCTCCACGGTTTCCTCGTCTAGTGACGACCCTTCGGAGTCTGAAGACGAGGAGGCCGAGGAGGAGAGGTTGCTGCGGCCTGTGATGCCGCAGGTGGAGAATATGAAGGTCGATTCCGTCCTGGACGGAACCGGCCTTCATTTGTCTGGCTTTGCGCAAGCCAGGGCAGCGGCTCCTGTGGCTGAGGCTAATCTGGTACCGGGCACCGGTTCCGTGACGGTTGGTTTGGCACCAGCCGACACGGTAACGGGTCGGCCGGGCCGGGCGTGGTACTCACCTATCTTGCCTGGTCCAGCAGTCGGACGTGGGGTGCCGTTGGCGCTCGTGTCTGGCTACGGTTCCGCGACTGCTACAGGTCCGTACGGTTTTCCGTGTGGACCTACCCCATGGACCGGAGTGTTTCATGGGGTGGTGGCGGAACCGTGTGGTACCGGAGTGCCTGGCGTGTCAGCCGTGGCTCCTTGCCGGGAGGCCGTGGCTGGCAGGCCCATGAACACGTCAACGGGTGACGTGTTTGCGTGTGTGTCTTCATCGGAGATAGATTGGTCAGAGGCTCTGGCGTGGCTAGCCAGGGTTGACCCGTCTGGTTTCGGCCACGGCCGATGAAGATGCGCCCCGTCCGTCGGTTGCGTCGATCAGGACGGGGATTTTGCCCGCGGCCCGGATCCAGTCGGTGGGACTGGATCCACGGTTCATAGAGTTGTTAGAGGCTATTTATAGCAAACAACTTATGACCAAGGGTCAGCTCCCTGCGGCCTCCAGGGAGGTGCGGGCAAGATGTCGTATTCCGCGGGGGGAATACGACAGATATGGTGTGGTCCCGTCGGTCACCGAGGATGACCGATGGGTACTGGGAATTCAGAGTGCCGGGGCGGGTGGCCCCGGTCCGGCACTTGTGGACAAGGCTCAGGTACACCAAGAGGAAGTCCTGTCCCTATGCGATGAGGGTGTGAGGGCAGCTATGAGCGCTGTCAACCACTCGTATCGTCTCCTTCAGTCGGTGGGGGCTGAAGCGGGGGCAGGCCACCCTGTGCCACGCTTTCGTGCGTAAATGACGGCCTGGTGCTGTCTATGGACGCATTGGCAAGGGTGCAAGCGTGAGTGACTAAATCCAGGAGGCAAATGGTCATTGACCATATGCGTCCGGCTACGGCAGTCAGGGAGCGTCTTCTTGGGATGCCCCTGACAGGGCCTAGCATCTTCGGTGGCCAGGCGCGGGCCATCTTAGAGGATACAGCCAGTATCGCGCAGAATCGGTTAGTGGTCAACCTGCAGCTAGAGCTAGTGCGGCAAGCGCACGCACTAGGGGCTGTGGGGGAAACCGCTAGCAGGACAACCTTCAAAGAAGCAGAAGAAGCATAAGGGCAAGGTGAAAGCTAAGCCTGTTGCGACTTCTGCTTCAGCTGGTTTTTCTCAGCCGCCGCCGGCGAAGAAAGCCTGTAAGGTTGTAGAGGCGCCTACCCTCGCCAAGGTTGCTCCTGACCGCCCTAGGGGCGGGAAGGACAAGGGGAAGGGTAAGGGTAAGTCTTCAAAGGGCGGACAGAAGGGGCCGGATCGTACCTGAGGGTACGAGAGCTCCCTTCATATCCGCCTGGACCGCGCCTGTGCGACAGGAACAGCGGTGCCAGTTATACCCGTCGTGCCTAGAACGAAATGGTTCTCTCTCTCTCGTTAAGAAAGAGGGGGGAGCGGACTACGAGCCGGACAACCCCGTTAGACGTCGAGGCGTCTATGGTGGGCATGAGGTCTTTGGCACCTGTCTGGACACCCGTACCAAGGGAGCCAGACAAGTTAGAAGCCGTTCAAAAGGAAGTGTCGGGTTTGCTTCTGTAGGGAGCAATAAAACCAGCAAACCGAAACACTCCAGGCTTCTATTCAAACATGTTCCTTGTCCCCAAGAGCACAGGGGGATGGAGACCCATACTCAATCTCAGGCCATTAAATTGGTTTATCCATACGCCTCGGTTCCAGATGGAAACGCCGAGGTCGGTAATGGCGGGATTGAGGAAAGGAATGTGGTGTGTATCGATCGATCTGAAAGATGCATATTTCCACATTCCGATGAACAGGAGTTGTCACAGGTTTCTGAGATTTGCGTTTCAGAGTCAAGTATGGGAGTTTATTGTTCTCCCATTTGGCCTGTCCACAGCTCCGAGGGTTTTCACAAGAGTGGTCCTTTTGGTGACAGCGTTTCTCAGAAAAGAGAACGTGGCGCTACACACATACATAGACGACTGGCTGATCAAGGCGGACTCGGCAGCCAGGTTGAACGTGGATACTGCTCTGACTCTGAGGTTACTTTCAGATCTAGGCTGGATAGTCAACGAGGAGAAATCCGAGTTGACGCCCACTCAACATTTCGTTTATTTGGGGATGCGATTCGATCTCGAGGAGGGAAGGGTGTACCCGTCAGAGCCCAGAGTGGTGTCTCTGTTAGCCATCCTCAAGAGTTTTCGAGTGGGAAACCACATTCAGGCGAGGCGGTTCCTTCAGATGCTGGGCATGATGGTCTCCATGGAGCAGGTTATCCCGTACGCTGCTCTAATGCGAAGGCCTATCCAGTTGTATCTGAAGTCTCTGTGGAAACAGAGAACAGAACCCCTGTCAAAACTGGTACCAGTTTTTTGGAGCCGATAATGTCGCATCTTGTATGGTGGAAGGAGCGTCAGAATCTCCTAGTAGGGGTTTCGCTGCACCTACCCCACCCCCAGCTGTCCGTGTACACGGATGCATCGCTGGAGGGGTGGGGTGCCTGCCTGGGAGAACACCAGGTCTCGGGCACATGGACTCTCCCGGAGAGTCAGCTGCATATCAATCTGTTGGAAATGATGGCAGTGGAACTGGCGTTGGAAGAGTTCCTTCCGATGATCAGGGGCACGGTGATATTGATACGGTCGGACAATTCGACAGTAGTATCATATATAAATCGCCAAGGCGGGACCAGGTCGCCCACTCTGTGTATCAGAGTGTGGCACTTGATTCAATGGTTCAGGAATTACTCGGTTGTTTTGAAAGCAGCTCACATTCCTGGCCGATTGAACATTCTTGCGGATGCTTTGTCTCGCAGACAGAGAATTCTGCCAACAGAATGGTCCCTCAACCCTCCAGTTCTGCGACGGATCTTCGAGCATTGGGGCAAACCCAACGTGGACTTGTTCGCCGCAAAGGAAAATGCTCAAATCATGACGTATGTCTCGCCGATTCCAGATCCAAATGCCCTCGATACAGACGCTCTGGCGATAAGCTGGAGAGGGATGCACGCTTACGCGTACCCACCCACCATTCTTCTACCGAAGGTATTGGTGAAGGTCAGGGAGGAACCGTGTCTGGTCCTGCTAATAGCGCTGTATTGGCCGAGCAGGGCGTGGTTCACGGATCTTCTAGATCTGTTGGTGGAAAATCCTGTGCAGTTGCCCGAGATTCCGAACATAATCTCCCAGGCCAAGGGACGCTTCCTACACGAGCGTCCCGAAATGTTCAAATTGACTGCGTGGATGTTATCAAACAACGTTCCACGTCGGAAGGCTTTTCTCGACAGGCTGCTGATTTCATCGCAGCTGCGAGAAGGAGGTCAACCTTCAAGTCATATAACAACATGGTTAACAGATTTGCAGACTGATGTGAAGAAAAGGGTATTGATACCTTTCAATCCACTATTCAGCAAATAGCAGACTTTCTCTGTGAGCTGTTCTTTTCAGGACTAGCTCCCGTCACAGTTGCTGGATACAAGTCAGCTTTGGCATCAGTTATCCCTTGTCTAGCCAACAGGGATAGTCCAGAGGTGGCCCAGTTAAATGTGATGTTTAAGGGAATGAGCAATCTCCGACCGAGACAACCGGTAGTCATTCCAGCCTGGAGTCTATCTTTAGTGCTTAGTGTACTGGCCAAGCACCCTTTCGAACCGTTGCGTTCGGCTAGTCTAAAGCATTTGACTCTAAAGGCGGTCTTTCTATTGGCAGCTTCCTCAGCTAGAAGACGCAGTGAGATCCATGCGCTTTCGGCAGAGAGGGACCGATTTATTGTCTCTGGAGAGGGTCTGCGTCTTCTGCCAAGAGCAGAGTTTATGTCAAAGAACCAATCTTTGAGATATCCCGGCAAACCGATCATTATACCGAAGTTAACTAGGTTTGATCGTGATGCCAGTGTCTGGTGCCCGGTCCGTGCTTTGACTAAGTACAAGAAACGGACTGACTCGTTACGGTCGAACGATAGACATCTGTGGATCTGCCATAAAAAGCCTTATGGCGCCGCATCCATGGATACTATTTCTCGTTGGGTGGTCGAATGCATTCAGACTACTCACGAGATGGCGACTGGGCACCAGGTGCAAGGCGTAAGGGCACACGATGTCAGAGGAATAGCCGCCTCGACCGCCCTTTACAATGGTGTTCCGTTAGAGGACATCATGGCCGTTGCACAATGGCACTGTGAGTCCTCATTTACGGATTACTATATGAGGGATGTGTCAGACTCAGCCAATCCACTCGCTTTACCTGTTTTGAAACGATAGTTAGTGACCACACTGCTCTTCACCCTTTTTTCACTTTGGTAAGAAAAGAACCTAAAGCAGGCATGGTCAAGCGAGAGGATGACAACCAGATTGTGTCACTGATGGCTGAACCGGTGTATGGTTGTAGGCGGTACGTCTGAAGTCCTGTTATCATAAGGTAATTCAACAAGTGAGAGTTTTTTGTATTATGTATATGTATCATGTTCATTCATCTTATATATTCATGCTCATTCCCAGGCTAATACAAGCGATATGCAGGGAGTAGTTAACCCTCTTGGCATATTTGTGTTTCAGGCGAGATACATGTTCGTGAGTTCTCTCCCTTTTCTTAGGAGGAAAAAGGGGGGGGGGGCGGTGATGCGAATGTGATTCGGTTCCGTGAACTTGACGGTCCTTTTAGGTCTCCGTTAGTCAGGTTTGAAGTCTAAAATCTTTCTCCAAGGGGCAAAATTAGCATGTATGGCTTGCCCTTCCCACCAGGTTACTGATCAAATCTGGTGTATATCAGAAGTAACAGAATGGTGAGTATTGATCGAAGGAGAATGAAGGAAATGTCAATTTCCCTTTCTCCGAGATCTAACAATACTCACCATTCTGTTACGAACCCAGCCTCCCAGCCCCACAGAGGCAAGCCATGGATTTCTCTTGTTTGGTGGCTATGCTGTTGGACCCGACTTTGCATACATCCTCTTTTTCCGGTCCCGGTTTGTTAACTTCTGTTTCCGGCGGCATTGTAGCTACTTCCGGTTCGAATTATGCATATCCGGGTCTGTTGGACCCATCCTGCAATCGACTTCCGTTTCCGGTTTTTCCGTTTCCGCTTCCGGTGACAGTCTATCTGCTTCCGGTTTAAGAGATACTTCTCCAGGTCAAGTAGATCCGGTGAAGCATTCTATTTCCGGTTTCGGTGTTCCAGTTTCTGCAGGAAACAATTTTTGCGCATCAAATTATGAGCTGTCGACTAATTCAGATTCCCATTAAAGTAATATGTCCGCTCCTTCTGATTCTAAGTATTTTCGCGCCGCTCCTACTCAGGTTTTTAATAGGCATTATCCTGATCGTTCTTCTCTCTCTCAGTCTGTTCATTCTTCTGATTTTGTTCATCCTGCCTTTGGTGAGGTAGTATCGCACTCTCATTCTTCTTCTTCTTCTTCTCACATTTCTCATGTAGTTTCTAAGAAAGGTAGTAATCATCCTTCATCCTTCTTCCTCCTCCTCATCTGTGTTGTCGGCTAGTAATTTTTCGTCTGCCCATGTTTCTAATTCTTCTCTTTTTCACTCTTCTACTATCTCTCCTCCAGGTTTTCTTCATATTCCGGCTTCTCTCCATCAGAACTCTTCTTCTTCTCAGGTCCCTTCTTCATCTTCTACTCCATCTGCCTCTGCTCTTCCTTCTTATTCTTCCTCTTCTCCTGCTTTTGATCATTTGGATCCTATTGTGTCTGTCGTTCTTTCTCCAGAATTGGAATTCCAGATAGTTAATTCGGGTTTAGATTTTTCATTGTTTTCAGTAAGTCGCGATTCCTCTCTTCATCGCTTGATTATTTCCGCTAGATTTTCAATCCTTTCTAGATTTTTAGCCAGTGGTTTAGATTCATATTCTTTTCCTTCTAATCAGCGAGAGGAACGTGGTGTTAGTCCATCTGATCAGTCTTCTTTGGTTTTGGACTCTCGGACGCTGCCGCTAGAGGTTTATCCTCTCCTTCCTCTCTAAGAATCTTTGATCATCTGCTTCTTTAGACTCGGACATTTGTCCTCCTCCCTCTTCTCCATCTCATTCTTCTGTCAATGCTACTCAAGAGATCAGTCAGGGCCAGGGACCTGAAGCGGTTCTATCCGGTGAGGGCCTCTTTGGATGACTGGTCTAAGTCTCATCAATGGATAGCTTCTTCTCTATCTCTTCCTCTTCAGGATGAATTTTCTATTGATCCTCCTTCGTTCGGATCTGCTCTTTCATCTTCTGATTCTTCATCTAGTGCTCCTTGTGTTCTTCCAGTTGATAATTTGGTTGTAGATATGCTAGATTTTTATGTTAATGATGTTCAATCAAAAGAGTTCTCTCTTACTCCTAAGGTAGATGCTCCGGTTCAAGTTCCGAAAGATGATTTTATTAGATTGGCCTCTACTCAATCTGTTAATGGTCCGACTTGGGACGTTCTTTCTTCAAATCTTAAGGAGTACTCTAAGGTAGAATCGTCTTCTGACCTTTTTAAATGTGAGTCTGTTTGTCGTGCTCAATTAAAATCAGCTAATTTTCTGGCCCTTCTTTCAGAGGCTCTTCTCAGGACTCAGGAGAAGGGTGGTCAGATTCCTCCTGAAGTTTTTCGATCGTTAGCCGATCTTTCAAGAGGTTCCTTGAACTCGGTTTGCCGTTCCTTGGGCTTCATTACCTCTAAAAGAAGGTCACTGAAACTTTCAGAGGTGAATATTTCGAACTCTCAGGGGTAACCTTATTTCAGCTCCTCCTTTCAGATTGGATATCTTTGGCCAAACTTCTACTTCTATTCTTAGAGCCGAGTCTGATCGCCTTAGATCAGCAAAGGATCTGCGTGATCAGATCTCTATGTTGAAGCCTTCAGTTAAGAGACTCTTCCTCAGTCAAGAATCCATCTTCCTCTCCCAGGAGGAAGAGCCTTAAGCCGGATGAGTATGGTGCTTATCCTTCGAGGGTTATCACTAACTCTAATCGGTCCTCTGTTTCCCAATCCAGATCCGCAGATGAGGATCATTTCAACTCCATTTCTTCTCATAGATCTAGAGCCCAAGTTCGTCAAGCGATCCTCCTCGTTGAAACGATCCTCCTCAGCTTTCCTCACGAGGTTCTAGATCTAATTCTAGAGGCCGCTCCTCTAGAGGTTTTCAAACTAGACAGGTTTGAAGGGATGGCCATGGCCCGTGTAGGCCTTTCCATTTCCTTTTTCCCAGTCTTTCCTCCTCTTCTACCACCTTTGGATATATCGGTGCAGTCCCTTCTTACCAGCATGCCAGTAGGAGGGCGCCGTATCTGTTTTGGGAGACTTGGCAAGGCCTCGTTCAGGACTCCTGGCTTTTAGAACAAATCCGCTGGGGTTATGCACCGTCTTGGATAGATCTGCCTCCTCCTGTGTCTTGCCAGCCCAAGTGGACTCCAGTTCCGTCCAATCTGGAGAAGTTGGGAGCCCTGGAAGACGAATTGGAGTCAATGTGTCTAAAGAAGGCTATAGAAGAGGTTTCTTTTTGGAGAGTAGACCCGGGCTTCTACTCAACTCTTTTTCTAGTCCCCAAGAACACAGGTAGATGGCGTCCAATTATCAATATAAAGAGATTAAATCTTCTAATTTCTACTCCAAAATTCAAAATGGAGACTATGTCAGATTATCGCCAGTCTGAGTCCAGGCATGTGGACGTCGTCCATAGACCTAAAGGACGCCTATTTTCATATTCTCATCCACCCTTCTTTCAGAAAGTTCATGAGATTCACTTTCAAGGGCCGGGTATGGCAGTTCAGAGTCATGCCTTTCGGCCTGACCACGGCTCCCTTCTTCTTAACCCGCCTAGTGTCAGCAGTAGCAGGAATTCTGCACCATCATTCTATTCCCCTTCACGTTTATATAGACGATTGGTTACTAAAAGCAGAATCTTCCTCAATTCTGTCAAGTATCGTTCCAGAGGTCTGCAGTCTGGCTTCCAGTCTAGGATGGGTCATAAATCTAGAAAAATCATCTTTGACTCCGTCTCAGGTTTTCACCCACCTAGGCGTTTCTTTCGACCTAGTTCGAGGCTTAGTCTTCCCTTCAGATATAAGAGTAGAAGCCATCTTAGTGGCCATGGAAATTCTGTCCTCTGCCGTGGTCAGAGCAATCTTTTTTCTCCGGGTGATAGGCTTGATGGTCAGCGTCGAGAACATCATTCCGTGGGCGGCGCTGATGAGAAGACCTTTCCAATTGTATCTTATGCCCCTGTGGAGACAGTCGATTCATTCGATTTACCATCAGATCCCTGTCAGAGAGCATTTAAGTCCCCACCTAGAATTTTGGAAGGATCGCTCTCTGCTTCTGATGGGTATTCCTCTGGTCAAGTCTTCTCCTCAAGCAATCATCTTCACAGACGCTTCCCAGGAGGGATGTGGAGCGGTCTGGGATTCCCTGTCTGTTTCAGGCCTGTGGTCCCTGGAGGAGTTGTCAGCCCACATCAACATTCTGGAATTGTGGGCTGTCAAGAAGGCTCTCCTTTCTTGGTCGGATCGGGTAAAGGGTCTCAAGATCTCGATTCGATCAGACAATTCAACAGTAGTCTCTTATATCAACAGGCAGTGGGGGGGGGGCCACAAAGTCGTCTCCTATGTTTGGAGGATTCTCATGTGGTGGCGCATGAACCAGATTTTCCTGGTGTCCACCCATGTCCCAGGATGTCTGAATTTTCTGGCGGATCAATTGTCTCGCCCCTCCAAATTCGCCCACACAGAGTGGAAGTTAAAGAGGTCGGTTGTTAAAGCGATCTTCAACCTCCTGGATCGTCCACACGTAGACCTGTTCGCGACCTCTCTGAATGCCCAGATCTCCTCATTCATGTCACCTTTTCCGGACATTCAGGCATTGGCTGTGGACGCCCTGTCTCACTCCTGGACAGGAATCTTCGCTTATGCGTTCCCTCCAACAATCCTGATTCCTTTGGTTCTGAAGAAAGTCAGGGACCAGATCTGCGAGATTTTGTTGATAGCTCACTTTTGGCCAAAAAGGATCTGGTTTGTAGACCTTCTCGATCTTCTAATAGACTTCCCTCGTCTGCTTCCTACTGTCTCAAGTAAGGGGAACTTGCCTTCATCCAAACCCAGGAATCTTCAGTCTGTGTGTTTGGAGAATATCGAGTGCTCGTTCCCTGAGAATAAAGTTTCTGCAAGATCTCAGGAAATCATTGATTCTGCCAGGAGGGAGTCGACCCGAAGAGTTTACAAGGGTCGACTTAAGATTTTTGGAGAATGGTGTTCAGATCATGATCTCGTGCCCGATTCTGTTTCTATTTCCCAGGTGTTAGACTTTTTGTCTTATCTGTTCGATTCTCTACATCTGACTGCTAACACTGTTAGAGGATATAGATTTTCTTTAGCATCTTCTCTTCCTTGTTTGTTAAACGCTGATGTTAAAGATACTAAGGTTCTTAATGGTTTCATCAGAGGTTTAGGTAATATTCGTCCCCCTGTTGCTAAACCTTTGCCTTCCTGGAACTTGGCTTTGGTTCTTCAGGTTTTGGCAGGTCATCATTTCGAACCTATCTCTACGATTAGCTTAAAACGTTTAACTTTTAAGGCTGTTTTTCTAGTAGCTTCTGCTTCTGCTAGAAGACGATCCGAAATCCATGCTTTTTCCGCTGAAAAGGATAGGTTTATCGAATCTGGGGACGGTTTGGTCTTATATCCTAGAAGGGATTTTTTATCGAAGACTCAATCAAACCGTTATCCAGCTAAGCCGATTATTTTAAAATCTTTATCTTCCTTTTCTCTGTCTGACAGATTTTGGTGTCCAGTCAGAGCTCTTAAAGCTTATAAGCGTCGTACTGATTTTAAGAGATCCGATCCGTCCCATTTCTGTGTTCCGTAAGCGGAAGGGGTAGCCAGACCAGTCTCTAAAGCAACTATTGCTAGATAGATTTGTGAGACCATTCACCTTTGCTATGAGATTGCTTCTCCTGAGCAAATCAATCTCTCTCACATTAAGGCTCATGATGTTAGAGGGATGGCTACCTCTTGCTCTTTTTGCTCGCTCTTCTGTAGACGAAAGACCAGAACGCAGCGGCTTCATTTTTTAGGAACATTACAATTTTAACAAAAAAGGCTGAAGACCATTTACCAAGCACATCCCACCATTTTCGTTAGGACCGTGTGTCTGCGTGCAATGCTGAGAGTTGTTCTTTGTTTTTTATTTATTTCTTTATGTTTAAAGTTTTATTTAGTTGTTAACCACTGTGTGATTGATTTAGATGCACCATTATGTTATGTTATTAACATTTGATTTTGTCTTGTTTGATTTTTATCCTTGCTTATGGATTCTCAAATCTCCTCCCACCAATGTTTTGTAGTGGGACACTGACCAAATCTACAGGTTTAGCAAGTAGTGATTGAACGGTAATGGATGTTTTTGTGGTGTAATAACAACCCCCAACAGACGGGTTTAGGGGGCTGGTCTGTAGTTTTATTAACCACTATAAAAACACACTTACCGTTCAATCACTACGACCCGGTCTCAGCCACCCCGCTGGGTATTGATTTGAGAATCTAGGCTGAATATATGGCACTTAAATTTAGAAAAGTGCATCAGTTTTCACATTTGGGACCTACTGCGCATGCGCGAGCGTGCTTAGTGACAAGCATCACCAAGGAGTGAGTACAGACTGGTGCCAGTCTATTGTAAGGCTAATGCAGGGGGTCCCTCTTCCAGAAGCCTGGTTGAGGGTCTACATGGTGATGGTTTGGCATTAGGGAGTATGTAAGCGAGCATAAAAATGTTATTCTGAAAGCTAAATGCAGATATTTGATTTAGCAAGTAGTGATTGAACGGTAAGTATGTTTTTATAGTGGTTAATAAAACTACAGACCAACCCACTAAAGGGGGGTCTGTTGGGGGTTTTGCTTTTTTATAACATTGAAATATGAGTGTATGCTACTTCCAGACGTGGAAGAAGTTGGTTTGAAAACGATATAGTTCATATGGTTGTCACAGGCGTGATCCCCCCCCCCCCCCAAACACACACACCAACGTACGTGTTGACCCATACATGCCGCTACATTATTATTATACAAACACATTGCTAAAAGCTTATAGGTAAACAATTACATTCTAATCAGTAATCACGGGAAATTTCACATAGGACACACTGACACACTTATTGTACATTCATAATCTTCAAAAAAGGTTGTAACTCTGTATGTAGCCTATACATTTAGATATGAATAATAGTACAATTATAGCCATCGTCAACCTCTCCCACCCACCTTGATCATCACACTCACATCCATCCATCCCAGATATTACATAGTACACCCAGTCCTTTCAAGAATGGTAATGGATTCGCAATTAGGCCTACTAGACTACATAGTATTTGTCATATGCATTGAAATATTGGCGATTTTCACCATTGCCCATGGTTTACCGTAGTTATAGACCTATTATTATGGGACAACCGTGTACGTAGTTATTATCGTCTATTATTATACGAATATAGCTATCCATGAAACCATTAAAAATGAGTAAATATCATAACAGATTTTTAAAAATCATGATTTTTTATTTCTTGAATACTTACCGGTAGATTCAACCTGACATAATTTATGTTATGGTAGGTGAAGTCTATCCTGTTAAACGCACATTAAAAAATATGTTACCTTTGTACTACGGACAGATAAATATTGACCCAGCTCACAGCGCCATTCCTGGTGTGACGTCGCAGCGAGTGGTGATGCGATTCAGATTGAGGCGGCATTTAATCCCGTTATTTGGGCTGCCTAACATACTTTTCTCACTCCAAAGTGACGCTATTGTGTTTAAATAGTGTAGTAGACCATAAATTAATTGAAACTCGTTATCGACCGCAAGTCCTCACAAGACCTTTGAGTAAATTTCTGAGCGCAGGTTATGCCTCTATGCTTAGCTCTTCATCAATATTCTGGCTTCGCCCCCGCCCCACCCGCCCACCCACCCCACCCCCATGTGGTTGGGGAGGTGTCAAAAGGTCAAATTTTAACCTGCGGAAATTGATTGCAATGCATCTCCTCCGAAACCGTTGAACAGAATTCAACCAAATTTGGTTTGTGGGTTACCAATATCAAGGTGGAGTACAAGAGAACATTTACATTTGTCCTGCCTCCCTCCCCAGCGGTGAGCTGGGGGTTGGGGGTGTCAAAAGGTAAAAATTTGATTGTAATGCAACTTCTCTGAAGCTGTTGGATGGAATTCAACCAAATGTAAGTTACCAATATCAATGTGGAGTGGGTGAGCACATTTAGATTTGGCCCGGCCCCCAGAAGTGTGGGGGGGGGGGGGTGGGAGGTGGGGTGAATGGGGTCAAAAGGTCATGAAATTGATTGTAATGCAACTCCTGAAATTGTTAGACGGAACTCAACCAAATTTGATATCGAGTTACCCATATGATTGCGGAGTGCAAGAGGCCATTTAAATTTGGCTCCGCCCCCACGGGTCGGGTGAGTGGTCAAAAGGTCAGGTTTTAACCTGCAGAAATTTATTTAACACGTCTCCGAAACCATTGGATGGAATTCAACCAAATTTGGTATGTGAGTTACCCATATCAATTTGGAGTGGATGAGCACATTTACATTTGGCCCCGCCCCCAGGGGTGGGGGATGGGTCAAAAGATCATGAAATTAGTTGTAATGCAACTCCTCTGACACTGTTGGACGGAATTCAACCAAATTTATTATGTCAGTTACCCATATCAATGTGGAGTGGATGAGCACATTGACATTGGCCCCGCCCCCAGGGCATGTGGGATGGGGTCAAAGGGTCATGAAATTCATTGTAATACAACTCCTCTGACACTATTGCACAAAAATCAACAAAATTTGGTATGTGAGTTACCAGTATCAATGTGGAGTGGATGAGCACATTTACATTTGGCCCCACCCCCAGGGTGTGTGAAATGGGTCAAGAGGTCATGAAATTCATTGTAATGCCACTCCTCTGACATTATTGCGCGAAATTCAACCAAATTTGGTATGTGAGTTACCCATATGATTCTGGAGTGCAAAAGGATGTTTACATTTGGCTCTGCCCCAGGGCTGGGTTGTGGTGTGTGTCAAAAGTTCAAAGCGGTGAACGTGGGGATTTGCGATGGCAAGTCATCGCTCTAGTTTAATTATTAGAAAGAGTAGCCAGTATGCTGAATGCCATTTCACATCAAGAGTATACTTACCTCCCTAATACTTTTGATATTGCTAAATATCGGCTTTCACTCAATAAACACTCAGATTAAAACAGTTAGGTGCCCCTACTGGGCAGGGAGTCAGAGCGTAGTCTGGCGGATGCCAGCCCCACCACCGCGCATGCGCAGACTAGCACTTCCTCTTTGCTAATTTATTGGCAGAGAGTCTACACATGTTTTTGTGCTAGTGCTTTTCTTGGCTCAATTCTTAGTGTTTTTGTGAAAATTTGGAAGTGTTTATCCCTGATAAAGATGGCAGGAAGGATGACTTCGCCAGAGGAGGGCCCAGGACCTTTAAATCAGGTGACTTCTAGTAAAATTAGCGAGTTTTGTCCCCGTTGTAATGTGTTTCCGGGACTCGCGCTTACCGTGATAAGCGCCTTGTTTAGTTGGTTTATTTCAACTAGGTGCTATATCATACTAATCTCTCTTTGTGTTTATGTCCGCAGGTCTGTGTGCCGATATGTAATGGACATCACATCAGCAGAGGGTTTGTTTTCTCTCCACCATGGTTCCATTTCCTACTAATACTGTTAGGTTATCTAACCAAAAATTTTATGTCCAGTGAGTCGGAGGCCTAGTATAAAGGTCTTCTCACTTTGCCCTCTTGATCCAATTCCTTCCCCTAGAGGTGGAGAGAGTTAAGAGGCGTTCAGTTGGTGGAGTGCTCCAGTTCATCACGTTGGATGGTTTGTCTATACAAGGTGTCAGGTATCTAATTATTGATATGAGGTGATGTTAATTATTTAGAGGAAAGGGAGATAATTAACAGTATTTGCCATTGTTATCAGTATATATCTGATGGTTGTGTAGTCGAAATGTCCATTCTGCACATGTTCTGGTTAGAGATACAATTCGTCCTTGCACTTGGATGTTTGTTGGGGATCGATTTTTTCCTGTCATAGGATTAATGACGTCATAATCAGCCTTGCTCTTTATTAACAATTAAAGTTGTCCGAAGCTGGTTTTCTGATGAATATTGATCTTTATGATCATTTCCTTCTCTTGAGTTGGTGAGTTTCTGAGCTTAACTAGATTGCTCATACTCCTCGTCCTTTGCCCTGTTTCAGAGACCTGGTTGTGCGTCCTGTGGACGGTTTTTGAAGCACAAGTTTGTGCCTCATCTCTGTTATCAGTGTAGCCCCTGTGGTCCCTTGCTTAATTGCGAGATATGTAAGCACTGGGGGGGGGGGGGCGAGCTAATGTCCGAATTCTTGTGCTTGCAGGCGAAGGACAAGGTGGTGGAGGAAGAGAAGAAGAAGCAGAAAAGAGAGGTTGTGAGTAAGAAGGGTAAGAGGAAGGCCTCGTCCGCGGTGGACATGGAGTCCTTCCGGACCGAGATGTTGGGAGAGATGAGGAGGACAATAAAGGATTTGGTTCCAGAGTTGCTTCGTGGCATGCTTCCTGGACCAAATCCTTTGCTGGCCTCATCATCTGCTTCGGAGCAGGTAATCCCCACCTCTGAATCACCTTTCCTTAGTACGCTTCCGTTGTTCGAAGATTCAGAGGTGGCCCCATTAGAGGGGGCGTTCCACGACCCTGGCAGCAGGCTTAGTGCCGCGCCGAATAGGGACCGTGGACGGTTGTCGCTGGAACCCGCGGGCTGCTTATCAGTCCAGGGGTATCCGCACGCCGCGGGTGCCAGTACCTCGTATGGCACCTTCCCTGGCCAGTCCGGGTTAGCTCTCTTTGCTGACCCGGAGTCTAATCTGTCTGGCCAGGAGGATGAGGATTACCTGTTGGGGTCGCCGTCTGAGGACGTGGCCATGGATTATGACGTCTGTGCACCCCTCGCGGGGAATACAGGCGACTTATTCCACGGTTCTACTCACGTAGGGGTAGAATCCACGGTTCAGACTGTGGCCCTGGGCGCTGAGGGCCAGCGTTACCGCATACCTCGGCTTGCCGAGAGTGTCGCTGGTGCTGGCCGGGGCCGTGGTGGGGCGGTATGTGCCCCACGCTCTACCACGGCGCCTGCTCCTGGGCAAGCCAGTGAGATTAGCATGCCGGTGTTGTCAGGCCCGCATGCTCTCCCTGGCTTGCCAGGGATATCAGCGTATCCGCCGTCAAGCTCTGTTGCTTGCGCTCAGCTGTTACAAGGGGTAGTAACAGCATCCGCATCGCGCCAGCCAAGTCCGGTCACAGTCCAGCGAGCCATCCAGGATGGTATCAACCTGGCTCTAGACTGTATGACGCGGGCGGTGACCAGGAGTGTCCGGGCAAGGCGCACATTTGCCTTGGACAATCTGTGCCCGTCCCAGGACCTGTACAATAGGCTACTGCGTACGCCTATGACAGGTCCTGGTCTCTTTGGAGTTGAGGGATGTAGGCACCTCCAGGAGACTGTTACTCTGGTCAATAACCAGAGGGCGCTGCGCGAGCAGTTTGAGGTGCTTCGTCGTGCTAACGTTCGCGCCGCACCCCCTGCGTATCGTCCCCTGCAGGCTCGAGGTGGTGGTGGCCAGGTCAGAGGCCAAACACCATCGCAGCGTCGGCCTCGGCCGCGTGCGATTCGGCCAGCAGCGAGGGGGGGCGCAGGCTCCTCAGGCGCAGTCAGCCAGGCAGCCGCCCGCGCACCGAGGTGCGCGCGGTGCTGGTCGTGGCGCGCGAGGATCTGGGCGTGGTAATCGTTCCTGATGGGACGGTTACCGCGGTGAGAACCGCTCCGGTGTTTCTGGCAAAGGAGACAGTGCCGCTCTTGCACTCCTTATGTCCACCTCTATCCCTAGGTGGACCGGTGGGAGGCCGGCTAGCCGACCACATGCAAGAGTGGGAACGGTTAACTCAGGACCGTTTAGTCTTGCGATGGCTTTCAGTCGGGTATCATCCCGATTGGATGACAGGCCCGCCATCGCGACTGTCTCTAGTGCCGATCTGGACTCCAAATCCGAGAGATCCAGAGCAAAGGTTGTGTATCGAGGAGGAAATAAATTCCCTCATACAAAAAGGAGCTATTCAGCCGGCACAGAGGTGTCCGGGCTTCTATTCAACCCTGTTCTTAGTAACAAAAAACACCGGAGGGTGGAGACCAATTCTCAACCTCAAGCCATTGAACAAGTTCATAGAGACGCCCAGTTTCAAGATGGAGACTGTGCGCTCGGTGTTGGCGGGGTTAGAGAGGGGAATGTGGACAGCGTCGATAGATTTTAAGGACGCTTATTTCCACATCCCCATACACAGGAGTTTCCGTCGCTTCCTGAGATTAGCATTCCAGGGCAGACAGTGGGAATTCAGGGTGTTACCCTTCGGAATTTCCATGGCTCCTCGGGTTTTCACCCGTGTGGTTCTTGCGATCACCGCATACCTCCGCAGGAGAAGCATAGCAGTCCACACGTACATAGACGACTGGCTGTTGAAAGCGCACACCCAGGAAAGTTTATCGGCCAGTCTGGAGATTGTTTTGAAGACTCTCACAGACTTGGGCTGGATGATCAATTTCCCAAAATCAGAGCTGACTCCATCCCAGAAGTTTGTTTACCTGGGGATGTTCTTCGATCTAGAGACAGGATATGTTTTTCCTACTCAGGAGAGAGTTCAGAAACTCATCTCATTAATTCAGTCAGTGTGCGACAGTCGTCATGTCCTGGCACGGGTTTACTTGAGAATGCTGGGGTTGATGGTTTCATTGGAACCAGTCATTCCTCAGGCCGCCTTACGCAGGCGGCCGATCCAGTTATTTCTCATGACACAATGGACCCAGAGTACAGGTTCGCTGGACTCGAACGTGTCAGTGTTGGCGCCTCTGATTCATCACCTGCAATGGTGGTTGGACACAGAGAATCTCTTGGTGGGGGTTATGCTAACCCCTCCCCACCCTCAGGTGACTGTGTATACAGATGCATCGATGGAGGGCTGGGGAGCTTGCCTGGAAGAATCCACGATATCAGGGCTTTGGAATCTGGAACAGTCAAAGGAACATATAAATCTACTGGAGCTAAGAGCAGTAGTCCTGGGCCTGGAACATTTCTTACAGAAAGTTCAGGTCAAGATTGTTCTTATTCGTTCAGACAACTCAACAGTTGTGACTTACATAAACCGCCAGGGCGGAACGAAGTCGCCCAGTCTCTGTATGATGACATGGAGACTGCTTTGTTGGTGCCTGGATCACCAGATTACCTTGAAAGCAGTTCATATTCCGGGAAGGTTAAATCTGCTAGCAGACTCATTGAGCCGAAGGATGAGTGTTTTACACACGGAATGGCAACTAAATCAATGTGTGGCAGATCGTCTGTTCGACCATTGGGGGAAACCCAACATCGATTTGTTCGCAACGAAGAAGAATGCGAAGATGACGACGTACGTCTCTCCGATTCCGGATCCAAGCGCTTTCGCAACAGATGCGTTAGCTATCAGCTGGGGGAGAATGTATGCATACGCATTCCCTCCAGCAATCCTCATTCCAAAAATTCTTCAGAAAATCAGACAAGAGGAATGCCAAGTGCTTCTGATCGCCCCGGATTGGCCAAGCCGATCATGGTATACGGATCTGCTGGACCTTCTGGTCTGCATTCCGGTTCCTCTGCCTCTGATGGACGATATTATCTTCCAGGGCAAGGCCCTTCACAACAATCCGTCAATGTTCAGATTGACTGCGTGGATGTTGTCAAGGAATCTAGAATTAAGGAGGGCTTTTCTGAGCAAGCAGCCATGTTTATGGCCAAAGCCAGGAGGGGGTCAACCTCCAGAGCATATAATTATAAAATCAACAGATTTGCAGAATGGTGCTCAAAAAGATGTATTGATCCAATGGATTCATCTATTCAGGTAGTAGCTGATTTCCTCTGTCACCTGTATGATGCCTATAGCCTCAAGCCTAACTCTATTGCTGGTTATAAGTCAGCTTTAATGTCTGTTATTCCTTGCTTGGCTAAGAGGGGAAGTGATGAAGTAAATACATTAAATGTATTAATTAAAGGCATGGGCAATCTAAGACCAAGGAATCCCCCTGTGATTCCGTCTTGGAGTTTATCGCTAGTGCTTCAAGTACTAGGTGATAAGCCGTTTGAACCACTTAGTTCCATTTCTATGAAACTATTAACACTGAAGACTGTGTTTTTAATTGCTGCGGCCTCGGCTAGGCGTAGAAGTGAAATTCATGCCTTATCAGCCGAGGATGACCGTTTTGTGGTTTCAGGGGAGGGCCTTAAGCTGCTACCTAGGATTAATTTCTTGGCTAAGAATCAGTCGTTGAAATATCCAGGTCAACCTATTGTTTTGCCTGCTTTAACTAGATATGATCCTAATTCTAAAGCATGGTGTCCCGTCCGGGCGCTTCTCCGGTACAAACAACGTACATCGGAGTGGCGCACCGACCAGTCGGCGTTATGGTTGTCATATATTGAACCCCATGGCAGGGCTTCTAAGGACACCATTTCCAGCTGGATTGTAGAATGCATTCAGTTTTGTCATAAATCCGCCACCGGGAAGCAGGTTGACGTGGCCAAGGCTCACAGTGTCCACGGCGTAGTGACATCCACTGCCCTATTTAATGGGGTCCCTGTGGATGATATTATGTCGGTGGCTCAGTGGCACTGTGAGTCAAGTTTTACAGACCATTATCTCCGTGACACCTCTAATCCTCTCTCCTTGTCGATTTTGAAAAAATAACTAGGCTTATATTTTTGATGGGGTTTCCTCATTGCTTATATATTTCACAATTAATTTATGGAAACAACCACTTTTTTGGGACTGCATCGTTCTTCACCAATGGGAAGAGGATGTCAGCAGCCATTTCAACAAGGTCAGTCTTGTGTATGGGTTGTCCATTGTTGATTGTCTTGTCACGTTACCCGTTATTAATATGATGATGGTTTTGTGTATTTATGTGGTTCATTGTTGAGAGTATACGAAAAGGGAGTTTTTTCGTCTCTGTCCTGTAGTACATGGCACTTGTACGTAGAGAGCGTATAGGACATTGAGGTCATTCGACTCTTCCTCCCAGGAAGGAGGGGGGGGGGGGGGAGCGCATATGACATTCGGTCATCTCTCATACATCGGTGGTGTTATCCGATGGTTAGTCAAATCCTGACTGTTTTTCATACAGTTTCAGAAGTTTAAGTGCCTTAAACGCAGAAAAGCGTATAGGGATGAGTTGGTCTTTTGACCTCGCCTCCCTCCCGCCGAATTCACTGTCGAATTCTGGCAATATCAAAAGTATTAGGGAGGTAAGTATACTCTTGATGTGAAATAAACGAAATCAAGGATTTCTTTTTTCACGAGAGAGTTGATACTTACCTCCCTAGATACGGACCCAGCCTCTCCACCCCACAGAGGCTCGGTCTTCAGGCTCTTAATAGTTGCATGTGTATCAGCCAATAAATTAGTCAGAGGAAGTGCTAGTCTGCGCATGCGCGGTGGTGGGGCTGGCATCCGCCAGACTACGCTCTGACTCCCTGCCCAGTAGGGGCACTTAACTGTTTTAATCTGAGTGTTTATTGAGTGAAAGCCGATATTTAGCAATATCAAAAGTATTAGGGAGGTAAGTATCAACTCTCTCGTGAAAAAAGAAATCCTTGATTTCGTTTATTTCTGAATAATTGTGACTATTTTTCGGAATTTACTTGACAAAGCAATGGTACATGTATTTCTAATTTTCTTTGTTATTTGGCTTAACATATACGGGCAACCTTAATCTGTGGTGGACAACCTGAAAACTCATGAAATAGCATCATAAGTTGCCCGGGCAACTATGTACATCTTTTCATTTATTTCTAACCCTGCAGCCACCTTAGTACCACTCCTTCCACACTGTGACTCTCAAGCTTGCTAATTAGGCGCCTGTGTGGGACCTTGTCTGCATGTAAACATGTATGATTAATGTATTCTGTGGCTGTAGTAGTAGAAACATCTTACAGCTGCAATCAGTCCTGCTTCACTTTTGCCCGCTGTGTATTGTCCTCAGCCGAAATCCTTAACTTCCTTAGGTCCACGCCTGACTTATAACGTTGTCTGCATGCCTTCTGAAAATGCATGGTGACAACATCCATTATTCCCTTGTTGTCCGGGATTTGTGTCCACTTGTCCAACGCATGGAGTAGTAACTAGTTGGGGGACGGTTGATCATCCACTAATGAAGCTGTATCGTCACAGTCTGTCACTAAATAATTTGGTGGTCTTGAGGTGATTGTAGATGACATCTCTTATCACACCCTCCATAATCTTACACAGAATACAGGTGAGGATAACTGGTCTGTAATTCTCAAGGCTCTTCCTACTCTTGAATATTGCTGTCACCGTGGCTGTACTCAAAATCTCTAGGAGAATTCCAGGGATCTGGATGATTGATCACGAGACACGATATGTAGAAGGTGACATGTAGTAAATCAATACTGACCAGATACAAGTGCCTGTGCCGGGTCCATAAACTAATACTCGATCCCCAAGCAGCACTACAGCTCAAAGCATCGACAAAATGTCGTCAGCAATTCACCTTTCGAGAGTATCCATCTATCATATGACATCATAATCAGCTAAGCGGCGTGTAGGATGACATCATCATCATTACGTCATAAATGATTCTAATTGGCATGGTTTTAACTCTTAATAGTCTGACATGTTGTACAAATTGTTTGTCTATTATTTAATAAACATGCTGGTGAATATTTTGAAACAAATTTGTCTGGTCGCTTTATGCAGCAACAGCACCCAGTCAGATTAGTTTCAAAATATTAAGAGCCTACTTGTATAGTTTTCTGGAAATTGATAGTCCAGAAGTTAAAAAATCGATCGATTCCAACACTTGCGAGCTGTGGGTGGAGCGTATCTAGTGATGGGCGGGACATAGATAAAACTGGAAGGGTCCATAGGGTCATAAACACCTGTCCAGAACGCTTTGCCAGATGTAGGTGTAGCTTCGCCAACCTGATTTTAAAAAGCGCATTTTAACTTTAAGTATTCTTATAGTTAACATACATAGATGCTGCTCTAGTTAGGTAACCAGAAAACAAACAAACAATAACAGAATATTATCTGAACTACATATATCCTAACCAGCCCATCACAAAACGTTGAGCTAATATACACTTAGTGACTGATAATGGAGTTCAGTAGGCGGCATAGTGCAGCTGACGCCCTAATCATTTGTGTATTAAGGCTGTAGACCCTAAACTCTATTCACGTTCCCCCACCCTAACGCACAATGACAGGTACGATATAATCGAAAATCATGATTATTCTTTCAAAATGATCGTGATTATGAAAACTGACTAATTGTTCGACCCTATTTGAGCCTAATATAGGTCAAGTTCGACTCGCTAACCATAGTTAGTTTCATTGTTTACTGATCATGCGCAGTTGCTATGCCCAGTCGAACTTGATCGTGGTCGACTATAGTTCGTTGCAAAAGAATCATCTGCAGTTTTAGTATAAATTTATAAGCAGTCGGAATCGATTTCTGAAATCATGATCGATCTTTTGGGCAATTCTGGGCAGTTCAAAATTCTGTATGATGGACGTTATGTGACGGACATTACATTTTGTCCACCTGGTGTAAAATGTCAATATTGTCCTGTGATATGATGAAATATGCACATATTTGCATGACTGTAGGTTATAACTGTAGGTTGTGAGTTTGTTTCTAAGCTGTTAAACTAACAGAATCTGAAATCTTAAGAATCTGAAATTTGTGTCCATTTGTGCACATTCATCACAAAACTAAACAGTTCACTTTAAAACTGTTCACTTCACAATTATAATTCAAAATCTTAACTGCAAACACTTTAAAAAGTAAATTTGAAACCTATTTTTACACTGAAACAGCAAGGAAAAGACACTCTTAAATCAATTTAGTCCATACATGTGCGTCAGTCAATCAAAGTCTAGGAACCGAGTGCCCCAACGGTCTCGTTCATTCACCATGGTGGGTGGCTGAAGTTTCTTTTTCATCTGTTCTCGAACATAGAAAATCTTGTCTTCTCGAGCTGACCACTTCCAGCTGCCTGTGTCTGTCTTGTGTATGACACTCACTTCAAAATTACCATTATTGACCTGCTTTAAAACCTCTCCTGGAAAGGGTTCACCGTCGTATTCAACAAGCCACCAGTCACCTGTATGTACTCGGATCTCTGCTTGGTTCTGCTGTGGGTTCATTAGCTGACAGGCGAGTGTCTCGGGAAGGGTCGACGTTGTCCTTAGTCAGAATGGCTGGGCAACAGCTACCATCCTGAATGGTGAGGCAGTGGAACTGAGCGATTCCTTTAATAGCGGGTGCACTGGCAAACACCTTCAATCCTAGCCTTTCATTCCGTTGTACTATGTCAGCTGCGTTCATTTCATAGACATTAACCTGAGACATACTCCTAGCGACGGCAACGAATGAGGAGGCCTTGTTAACAACTTCCTTTCTCTGTTTTACTGCAGTCCAAACAAATCGTTTAACAGAACCAGTGATCCCGTCCACAGGGCCTTTTCGGTGTCCTATGGAAAAAAAATTCCAACGAAGATTAATTTGATATTTTTCATGCAGCGCAATTAAAGCAGCAGGAATGTAGCGGTTTTTGAATTGTGATGCAAGTCCATCAGACCAAACAGATATATTCTTCACTGAATCCGGGATTGTTTCAAAAAGACGGTCAAAGTATGCTACAACAGTGTCGGTTGAATGTGTTGTATTGTCTGAAGCGATTACGATCGAGTGAAGCTCCCCAGTATGCCATACGGCTGCGTTAAAAAGGCTCACTTGATGCTGCTGCCAATGGGCAGATTGGATCTCATCCTGGTACTGGCAAGTGTAATTTTCTGAAAAATCTACCTGCAGCAATGCCTTATCCCCACTACTTTCAATATCCTCACGCTCTTGCTTGCACGCTGCAGACTGTTCACGTTTAATGCAACAATGTTCCATGAATTGAGGCATGATGGAAGCAATGTAAGCCTGCAAATCATCGGTTGTTCCTTCCTCCACTACCTTCGAGAGCCGCTCAGCCGAAATATTTCTCCAAACATACCAAGTCACCTCAGGAGCAGTGTCCATCTCTGTCAAGGACATGAACATTTTTCCATCCTGACATTTGTCACACATATTAAACCAATAGTCACTGGTAGTTGGGTTGCAGAGTAGCCTCTCAGGGAGATTACTGCTGTAAATCGGCATGCTGGGTCAGTGGACCTGAAGGGCATTGATCACCAAGATGAAATTTTTGTGATAAATAACTTGCATAAGCAAACGTTATGTTGTTAACTTGGACGTTAGTGGGGTGGAGTGTGGCAAATTTGCTTTTTCCAATTTTAACCTCTGGGTTTTCCGTGCAAAACATGCTGTATACTTCAAGCACTGAGGAAGTCAGATGCCTAGCTTGGACCTTTTGCTTTGATCCATCTTTATCCCGCACTATAACTGAGTCTTTCCTACCAGGTGCTTGGCGTGTGATATCATCCGGTTCATAGAACCTTTTCACCAGCTCTATGGTTTCCTCGTCAAGGGCATTACCATGACTACTTTGAGGGCTTGCTAACTGCTCAGAGCCTGCTTGAGAAGTACTTGTACTAGCATAAGTTCTGAAAAGTCTCTGGCCAACAAGTTTTTTCCGTCTTGGGAGTCCGAGGGAGCGATGTTTCTAGTGCTCGTTTAGCATGGCTTTGCGCTTTCCCCATTGACTAGGTACTGGAGAAGACAGGGTGAACTTCCTGGTTCTGTGTTTCCCACTGCTCCTTACGAGAACCCCCCGTGTCTTGCAACACGTTCCCTGATCGCCTTTCGTCTCTTCTCAGCAATCTGCTGTCGATATTCTGGCAGCTGGCTTTCATCTTCTTTCTTCTTCTGTCGTCTATTCTGTCACTTCCGCTCTGCATCTCCTTTTTGCTTCTCCATGCAAACCTTTTTCCTTCAGCTGCTGTCTACGCTTGGCCGGATGCTGTGCAGCTGTGAACGCCATACTGTAAGAAGATAAATGAAAATTAAGTGAGATTTGAACCATGAAATGATCTACTCTTCATTCCAAAAATTGTGTCCGCACATTTTTGCCTGCAAATTTCGCTACAGTTATCTGATCATTCTGAAATTTGGAGACAAGCTACAGAAACAAATTACTTTACTTCTCAAAATTCATATTAACTTAGAAAATTAGAGCACCTGATTGAAAATCACTCAGCTTTTTAATACTTAAGCCTCTGACCTTGTGCCAAAACAAGTCCGAATTGTCCGTTCCAGAATTCGATCTACCTTATTTGTGCCTCGTAATTGCAACAAAGTGAGCGATCTGATTGCGATAGTAAATCAGATTTCTTGCTTTTTTGCCATTACGAGGCAAACTACATGTATAGCGGAATGAGAAGGCAAAAATGTGCGGACACAATTTTTTAAATGGACAGGTACACCCCCCCCCCCCCAAAGGCCTAGGCTCTATGTGCTTAACGTGATACTTCCAGTCTTAAAAAATGTTGTTATTACACCACAAAAACAATCATTACCATTCAATCACTACTTGCTAAAGCAATTATCTGCATTTAGCTATCAAAATAAGATTTTTATGCTTGCATACACACCTCCCCATGCCTATTCCTATTAATATGGACCCTCAACCAGGCTACTGGTTAAGTCCATCTCCAGCCTACTGACAGATATAGACTGGCACCAGTCTATACTCACCCCATAGTGACGCTTGTCACTAAGTGCGCTTGCTCATGCGCACTGGAGCCCAAATAGGACACAGATTCACTTTTCAATTGTTATGCTTGCAGAACAACTGCTTAAATATTCTTCTAAAGTTTTTTTGTGCTTTGCGCTGTGTCAGTTACACTTTTGCCTTCTATATTATAAGGATTATGCCTAATATGAAGTCAATCCTCCCTAAGTTATGTGTAGGAAGTATATTCGTGGTTATATTGTATTTTATAACTATGTTCATATTGTTACCGTTTTCGTGAAAGATCGCTTTCGTTTCACGGTATCTTAATTACTATGCCTATATCATCATCATCATACTAATCTCTAGCATTCACCCAGAGCCCTTATCAATTTACTACTAGTGCATTATAAGGATTATCATTTATCCCTATGCAAGTTTGCTTTCTTGTCGGTAGGGATTTTGTTTTCTGATTTGAACTTTCCCGCATTTTTAAGAAATGATTTTTATCTTTCTAGTCTCCTTTTACAATTTTCTAAGCGGTATGCTTCATTGTTAAGTTTTTTCGTTTTTAGGAGTCCGTTAAATCGTCAGATAAGACGAAATGTACGTCATCAAAGTGTGATCGCCATCACTCAGCTGAATTTGCCGGGCATGTCTGTGCGAAATGTACCACTTGTATCCTCACAACGATGTGTGGGATTTGTAAAGGGGGCCGGTCTCGGTGTCAAAGGCTTTCTTTATAAAGAATTACCGTTTAAACAACCACTGCCCTATGGTTGTCCTTCCCCTACCTCCGTTGCTAGCAAGGTGAAAGCTGTGTCTTTTGCACAATCTAATGTATCTTTACCGGTAGCAACGGAGGGGGGAGCCTCTTCGGCGAATTCAGATGCCATGCTAGCTCTTTTTGCGAGATTTGAATCGTTCACATCTGTCTTGACTAAATTCCGTGACGAAAGGATATCTTCTGCTATAAAGGAAGCTAAGAAACAGGATGTTTCTTCAAGTTCTGACGATAGCCCGAAGGCTAGCGGGCGTTCCCGCAAATGGGGGAAACCGATCCCTCTAACCTCGATGCAGGTTAAGAAATCTAAGCAGAAGTCTAGAGCGACTAAGCTCTCGAAGGTGGGCTCGTGTAGTGCACCGGGTCAAACCCACATAAGACTTGAGGGTGACGGGCATAACCCACAAGCCGTGGTGGCGAAGGCTGAGGCTGACGTCCATAAGGCTGGTCCTTATGCTAATGCCAATTTTTCGATTATACCGGTCGTCAACGTTCTTTGTAGATCGCCCATTGCCAAGAATTTGATTTCTAGTCTTGCTAGTTCTTCCGGTTCCATTGGTGGACTCTGGACTCGGGTTTACTTCCTTTTTCCGCCGCTCCGTCTGTTTCCGTTTTGACTTCCGGTTTAGCAAGACATCCGGGTCTTCAGGATCCGGTTCTTTCTTCTCTGGCATCTGTTTCCGGTAGGACTCTCGGTTTAGTAGGTAATCCAGGTCGTCAAGATCCGGTTACTACTTCCATTCCATCCGTTTCCGGTTTGACTTCCGTTTTTGTAGAACATCCAGGTCTTCAAGATCCGGTTCCTAGTTGCGTTTCCGGTTTCAACAGCGCTTCCGGATATCCGGAGTCTGAGGACTCCTTCTATTTTTCGACTTCCGGTAGAAGCGCTTCCATTTCCGGTTTGGATTCTGGTCGGTACACTTCCGTTTCCAGTTCTAGAGGTATACTTCCAGGTCGGTCAGATCTGGATAGACTTCCGGCTTCCGTTTCTGGTTGGGAGGTAGCCTCCGGTATAGCGAGAGATCAAAATTGCTTAGGTTCTTCTAGGATTTTGGATGATAGGCGTTTTGTAGATTCTGTTTCGGGAATTTCTCAACAGGTTTCTCAGGATTCTGTAGCTTCCAACTATGACTCTTTTCTTCCTTCTCAGGTAGGTGATGTTGATTTATCTTCTCAGTTTTCTCCTTCCTTCCGTGATGCCGTTTTGAATCCATCTTTTTCTAGGTCTTCTTCTTTCTCCTCCTCTTCTCACTCTTCAGGTCTTAATCCTATTTCTTCTTCTCTTTCGGCCAAGGATTTCTCTTCCAGTCATGTGTCTAACGCATCTGCTCTCTTTAAATCTTCCCTTCCTCCTCCGCCGGGTTTCTCCCGTCTTCCTTCTCTTTCCTCTCATGGTCAGTTGGATCATCCTTCCTCTTCTTCATCTTCTCATTCATTCTCTTCTCTTCCTTCTTCCGCTTCTGCTTCTTCTCCGTCCTTTGATCATCTCGATCCGATTGTTTCCGTGGTTCTTTCCCCTGAACTAGAATTTCAAATTGTTGATTCAGGCTTAGATTTTTCCTTGTTTTCTGTGGTGAGGGATTCTTCTTTAGATCGTTCATTTGTTTCTGCACATTTTTCTATTCTTTCGAGGTTTTCTGCAAGTTCTCTGGTCCTTCCTTTCTTATCCTCTAGTCAGGATCAGCGTAGGGATTCTCTTTCATCATAACAAGTTTCTTCTTTTCCTGAGTCGGTTAGTAGACCCCCTTCTCCAGTTTCTTCTAGGGCAGGTGAATCTTTAGTGTCAGGTGACTCCTCTATTCTCATCTCTTCTCCTCCTCTTCTTCCTTCTCTTCCTTCTGCTCCCAAGTCGGTCAGGGCCAGGGATCTGAAGAGGTTTTTCCTGGTTAGAGCCGCTTCGGAAGACTGGTCCATGGCTCACAAGGTGGATCGCATCTACTCTTTCTCTTCCTCTTAAGGAAGAATTTGCTATGGATCCTTCTTTCGGATCCGCTCTCTCTACATCTGATCCTTCCTCTTCTTCTTCTCCTCAGGTTGCTGCCTATTGATAATTTAGTTGTTGATATGCTTGATTTCTTTGTTACGGATTCTACTAATACTGACTTTTCTCTTGTTTCTAAGTATGATTCTCCTATTCAAATTCCTAAGGAGGACTATTTGAAGGTTGCCTCCACTCAGTCTCTTTCTGGTTCCGCTTGGGTGGGTCTTTCTTCTCAGTTAAAAGATGCTACCAAGGTTGAATTTTCCAAATGGGCGTCTGTTTGCAGATCTCAGCTCAAATCTTCTAATTTCTTTGCTCTTTTATCTGAGGCCGTTCTTAAGGCTGAAGAATGGGGTGATCAACTTCCTTTGTCAGTTTTTTGTTCTTTGGCTGATTTGTCTCGTGGCTCCCTCAATTTTGTTTAAGTCTGGGTTTTATTACTTCTAAGCATAGATCTAGGAAGCTCTCTGAGGTTAGGATTTCTAGCGCTTTGAAGCATAGTCTTGTTGTTGCATCCCCGTTTGGTACAGATCTTTTTGGACAGTCGGCTCCTAATTTAATTTGTGCGGAATCTGAGCACCTGAAGGCCTCTAAGGAGCTTCAGGCTCAGATTTCATTTTCTAATCCGTCCTTGAAAAGAGATGTGTCTTCTGTGAGGAGTCTTAATTCTTCTAGAAGAAAGAGCCTCAAACCTGACCAATTTGGGGCTTATTCTTCTAGGATCATTCATAATTCTAGTCTTTCTTCGTCCAATCGTCAGGATCGATCCATGGAGGAGGATCGCTTCCATTCTATTTCCTCACATAGTTCGAGGTCTCAAGGGAGGCAGTCTCCTTCTTGGGCGAGAGGGGGTCAGACCCCTTCTTGCCGTGCTGGTTCCAGGTCCAGAGGTCGTTCTTCCTTTAGAGGGTTTCAGGGAAAGAGATTTTGAAGGTATGGACTATTCCCGGGTAGGTCCAACCTTCTCTCTTCCCTTCCTCATCCCTCCCCCTCTTCTTCCTTTGGAGCAGTCGGTCCAGTGCCGGTTACCCAATGTGCCAGTAGGAGGGCGCCTTTCTCTGTTTTGGGAAAAATGGCAAGCCCTCGTTCAGGACTCGTGGCTAGTGTCTCGGATACGTTGGGGTTATGCTCCGTCATGGATCCATCATCCTCCTCTTCTCTCCTTTTTCCCAGTTTGGACTCCGGTTCCCTCCAATCCGGAAAAACTGGTGTCTTTGGAAAAGGAGTTGGAATCCATGATTGTAAAGAGGTCAATAGAAGAAGTTCCCCATTGGAGAGTAGACCCGGGCTACTAGTCGATCTACTTTTTAGTTTCCAAGAAAACAGGAGGTTGGCGTCCCATCATAAATTTGAAAAAGTTAAATCTTATGATTCTCACCCCAAGTTCAAGATGGAGATGATCTCCCAGATCATTTCCAGTCTGGATTAGGGAATGTGGATGTCTTCCATTGATCTAAAGGACGCCTACTTCCATGTTCTTATTCACCCTGCCTTCAGAAAGTTCCTGAGTTTTGCCTAGAAGGATCGAGTTTGGCAGATCCGCGCCATGCCCTTCGGCCTGACCACGGCTCCCTTCCTTTTTACCCGTCAAGTTTCAGCCGTGGCAGGAATTTTACACCGTCGTTCTATCCATCTTCACGTTTATATAGATGACTGGTTGGTAAAAGCAAGGTCATCCTCAATTCTCTCAGGAATTCTTCCAGAAGTTTGCAGTCAGGCATGCAACCTAGGGTGGATTTTAAATCTAAAGAAATCAAGCCTAGTTCCATCTCAAATCTTTACGCATCTAGGCCTTTCTTTCGACCTGGCCCGCGGTCTAGTCTTCCCCTCAGATCCAAGGATAGAGGCTTTATCAGTGGCAATGGAAATCCTCTCTTCTTCTCCCGGGGTAAGAGCAAGATTCTTTTTAAGAGTGATAGGCCTGATGGTCAGCGTAGAGAAAGTGATTCCTTGGGTGGCGCTGATGAGAAGACCCTTCCAAATGTATTTAATGTCCCTTTGGAAGCAGTCAGTCCACTCTATTTACCATCAGATTCCCATCAGAGAACATTTGATCCCTCATCTAGATTTTTGGAGGGATCGTTCTCTGCTTCTTATGGGTGTTCCACTTGTAAAGTCCCCCCTCAGGCGATTATCTTCACAGACGCTTCCCAGGAGGGTTGGGGAGCAGTCTGGGACTACCTGTCAGTTTCCGGCCTTTGGTCCCTGGAGGAGTCGACAGCCCATATCAACATTCTGTGGTTGTGGGCTGTCAAGAAGGCTCTCCTTTCATGGTCAGATTTTGTGATAGGTCTAAAAGTCTCGATTCGGTCGGACAATTCGACAGTGGTGTCTTATATCAACAGGCAGGGAGGCACAAGGTCGTCTCTCCTTTGTTTCAAAGTGTGGAATCTTCTCTTGTGGTGCCGCAAGAGGCAGATTTTTCTAGTATCCTCCCATGTCCCAGGCAGTCTGAATTTTCTGGCGGACAAACTGTCACGTCCCAGCAAGTTCGCCCACACAGAGTGGCAGTTAAAGAAGTCGGTTGTCAGAGCGATTTTCAGTCTTATGGATCGTCCTCTAGTAGATCTGTTCGCGACCTCTGAATGCCCAGATCTCCTCTTATATGTCTCCTTTTCCGGACAGTCCTGGCGGAGGTCTTTGTGTGCATCCAAATCCAGAAATTTTCAATCTGTGCGTTTGGAAAATCTCGAGTCTGAAGTCCTCGAGAATAAGGTTTCTTCAAGATCTCAGGAAATTATTGACTCTGCCAGAAGGGAATCGACCCGTCGAGTTTACAAGGGTCGACTTAAAGTTTTTGGTGAATGGTGTTCAGACCAAGGTTTCGGGCCCGATTCTGTTTCTATACCACAAGTTTTATCTTTTTTATCTTATCTGTTTGATTCGTTACATTTGTCAGCTAATACGGTCAGGGGGTATAGATTTTCTCGGGCATCTTCCCTTCCTTGTTTTTTTAATGCTGATGTCAAGGATACTAAGACTTAATAGTTTTATTAGAGGTAATATTCGTCCTCCGATTGCTAAGCCTTTACCTTCCTGGAATTTGGCTTTAGTTCTTCAAGATTTTGAACCTATTTCTTCTATCAGTATTAAGCTTTAACTCTCAAAGCTGTTTTTCTTGTTGCTGCTGCCTCTGCTAGAAGATGTTCAGAGATTCATGCTCTCTCTGCTGAAAAGGATAGATTTATAGTTTCAGGAGACGGTTTGGTTTTATATCCCAGAAGGGGCTTTTTATCTAAAGCTCAGTCTAACCGTTTTCCTGCTAGTCTGATCATTTAGAAATCTTTATCGTCTTTTTCGCCATCCGATAAATTTTGGTGTCCTGTTAGGGCATTGAAAACCTACAAACAGCGAACTGATTTTAAAAGAGTCGATCCATCCCATTTATGGGTTTCCTACGCGGAAGAGTTATCTAAGCCGGTCTCAAAATCTACGATTGCCAGATGGATTTGTGAGACAATTAAGCTTTGTTATGAGATAGCCTCACCGGATCAAATTAATCTCTCCCATATTAAAGCCCATGACGTTAGAGGCATGGCTACTTCTTTCGCTCCTTTTGCCGGTTCGTCTTTAGATGCGTGGTAAGATTTGAGAATTGGCCTTTAATATTTAGCACTTAAATTTAGAAAAGTGAATCTGTTTCCTATTTGGGCTCTAGTGCACATGTGCAAGCGCACTTAGTGACAAGCGTCACTATGGGGTGAGTATAGACTGGTGCCAGTTTATATCTGTCAGCAGGCTGGAGATGGACTTAACCTGGTTGAGGGTCCATATTAATAGGAATAGGCATGGGGAGGTGTGTATGCAGGCATAAAAATCTTTTTCTGATAGCTAAATGCAGATAATTGATTTAGCAAGTAGTGATTGAATGGTAAGTATGTTTTTATAGTGGTTAATAAAACAACAGACCAACCCACAAGGGGGGTCTGTAGGGGGGATTATTCATAGAATAAAGGGATAAAAACATCCTTGTTTCGCGAGGTGTCTGGCACAAATGTACACAATTTTGAAAGTGTGTCCGATATTGACTTGTGGTCGGCATCTGCGCGGTAGTATGTATTTTTTGTGGGTGAGCTTAACTTCGGGATTCTGTATCCCGTGATTTTTGGATTTAGAAGGCTGTTGAAAGCTGCTGGTAGTTTCCAGTTCCCAGTCATGTGCCTACTCACCTTAGGAGGGATGTGATAGTCGAATTTGTCACAGACCCTGGGCTTTAATAGTGGTTGCCCAGGGTCCACAATTCGTACGCCCTCTATCAGGCGTTGGTCTGCCATGAGTGTAGTGATTTTAGTTTGGTTTAGGCCACGCCGCTGTAGATGGCTTCGCATGTACTCCGCCCATTTTATTGGAACCAGGCACCAGTCGCACGTCCAGGCTGGCAGATCCGTGTGTGCGGTGTTGTCGTGTCGCTTTAGGCTACTCCTGTGCGCGAAGGAGCTGGCTCATTTGGTGCACTGAAAGCGTGTCATATTGCTAGCAAGACTGATAAAGTGAAATGGTGATGGTTGGTTCCGGTGGGTAATGACTACGTTTATGACGTCGATGTTGTTGACGTCATATGATGACCAGCGTGACGTCATAGGGAAGTATGGTTTAGAAATCATCTGGCTGAAAGGATGGGCCAGGCGGTCACCCTATGTAAAGAAGAGTGATAACAACGTACTGGGTCTGTTTGCTTATGGTGTGCATGTCGGCCCAGGGAAGACGGTGACCCCTACCCTGCTTGTTTGATGCCGGTCGGCTCCATTGTATGGAGCTGGTGGATCCAGTGGCATTCTTTCTGTCTTCTCCATTTGGTGGATACTTCATCCTCGGGGTCCGAGGAAAGGACCTGGATTATTCTGAATTGCATGTTCATTCTGGAATGCCTGGGTCTGTTGAAATGCCGTGAAACGAGTGTCATACCTCTCGTGTTTGTAGAGGTTGGTGATCGAGCGTAGGTGCTCTTGAATGCGGATTTTGAAGGTGCGTAGCGTCTCTCCTACATACTGTTTTTTACAGACTGAGCATGTCAATAAGTAGACTATATTTCTTGTCTGGCAGTTGCCGATGATTTTGGACCTGTAGGAGAGCCCTGTATGGGAGCTAGAGAAGAATCTATTCTTCTGCATTGTGTTGCAGATGTTGCAGTTTTTTGTGGTGCAATTTATGAGTGGGTTTCTGTGGGGCAGTGTTCTGCCCCCCGCCGGTAACTTAGCTCTGACTATTGTGTCCTTTATGGTTTTATTTCTTCTGAAACCGAATAATGGCGGTTCTGGGAAGGCAAGCCTGCATCTGTGGCTTGCTTCCAGAATGGGCCAGTATTTCTTGATGGCATTTTCGAGGAAAATGCCTGTGCGGTTGAAGTCACAAACGAAGACTGGTTTCATTCCGCTATTTACGATTGATTTATAATCATCCTTATTGGTGGTCTTTCCATTTTTGTGTCGTTCGTTGCAAGGGTCATTATACATGCTATCTTATTATGGAAAGTTTCCTCTGATTCGTGCTTTACCCACCTGGGGGTCTCTTTCGTCCTCTCTCATGGGAAGTTAGCCTCCATCCATTCCAAATGTTCAAACACTGATATTCACTATTCAATCTCTCATTGTAGGCAAATTAGTGTTGGCTAGGTCCTTACAGAATAGTAGACCCCATGGTTCCAGTAGAGAAGGTGATGCCTTGGGTTCCTTTGATGAGAACATCTTTCCAGTGTTACCTTAAGGCCCAATGGAATCAATCTGTAGATTCTCTGATTCATCGGATCCTCATCAAGTTTCTATCATGGTTCATTGCCAGTTTTGATTAGATAGTCAATCCCTTTTGTTAGGGGTTCCTCTCCATCCTTCAACTCTTCAGGCTATATTTTTCACAGATACATCTCTGGAAGGATGGGGAGTCTTTTGGAATTCCATAAAGATTCAGGAATCTGGTTCCACCTAGAATCTTCTTACCACGTCAATCTTTTAGAACTGTGGACTGTTTCATTCCCTAGCTTGTTGGGAACCCATGATTCTCGGTATGGCAATCCTCATCAGGTCAGTCCATTTCACAGTAGTCTTGTTCATCTATCATCAAAAGGGGGGGGTGGGGCCGGAAGGCGGGCGTTCCAGGCCAGTTTCCCTGGGTCGAGAGATCATGATCATTCTCTATTGGTGCAGGTCTCGCTACATTTATCTCAAGCATTTCATTCCCAGGCAAACTGATTTTCTGGCTGACCCATTATCTCGCCCTTCAAAGATACCAGAAATAGAGTGGGAATTGTAAGAGGCTGTAGCCCAGTCATTTTCCCTCAGTTCCTCTCGCCCCCATATAGAGCTGTCTGCTTCTCTCACGAACAGAAAAGATATCCACTTTCATATCTCCTTTCCCGGAATCTCTGTCTCTCAGTAGTCTCTCTAACTCAATCTTGGGACATCATATTCTCCTACGCTTTTTCCCCCTATGATTCTCATTCCTCTGGATCTCAGAATGATCAGGCAACATCCCTGCATAGTCGTGTTATTAGCCCAGTTTTGCCGACTAAATCCTGGTTTCCGGATCTCCTAGACCTTCTTGTAGCTCTCCCTCTGCTACTCCCTGTCTCCCACAGTCCATTTTCCCAGAACATAGGCAGGATTCTCCATCAGAACCCGGAAATATTTCGCCTGTCACTCTAGAAATTGTCGAGTTGCCCTCGCCTTCGTCAATCTTTTCAGTCAGATCTCAAGAACTATTGAACAAATTTCTCAGATCTTCCACTCGAGACATCTATAAAGCTAGATTTGAATTTTTCAAAGAATGGTGTGCAGAACATTTATCTTACCTTCTGAGGCCTCTGTAGCTCAGGTCACTGAGTTTCTGTTCTTCCTCTTTGATCAGAGGAAGAATTCAGTTAATATTATTAGATCCTATCTTTTTGGTCTGAATTCCTTCGTCGAGTGTCTAATCGATCCTTCAGTCCAAATTCAGAAACATTTCGCTATCTCAGTAACGGTTTGGGTACTTCTCGTCCTCCGTTTAAGAGACACATTCCTTCCTGGAACCTTTAGTTTATATCATAGATTCTAGCGGGGATACATTTCGAAACTTTGGTTTCTGTGTGCTTGATACATCTTACACTAGAAACAGTTTCTTCTAGCAGTAGCATCAGCTATCCATGGCTTTGAAATCCGTGCTCTTTCAGCTGAATTAGTTAGATTTCAAGTGACGGGTCATCATAGCCTTATTCTCTATCCCAGGGCAGAATTCTTGTTCAAGACTAAGTTTAACTCTTGAGTCAACCTTTGATAATTCATAGACTCTCTTCTTTGTCGCCAGATGATTCTGTATGGTTCCCAGTCAAGCCCCTTAATATGTATAAACTTCGTACTGATTCTAAACGATCCAACATTAGACATCTTTGGGTTACATTTGCAGACGGTCTAAATCGTCCTGTCTCCTTAATCAGTATTTCCCATTGGATCGTGGATACTATTAAAATTCGCTATGAATTAGCTTCCCCAGGAGATAATCCTCTGGTGGGAGTCAAGGCCCATTGTGTTAAGGGCCTTGCTCCATCTTGCTCGCTCTCTTTTTAATGGATCTTCATTAGATTACATCATGCTAGTTGCTAACTGGAAGTCAGAGAACACCTTTATTAACCTCTATATTATAGATTTTAGTCCCTCTTCCTTTTTCTATAAAAAGATTCATAAGGTAACTTCAGGGACCATGACTCGTATTCCTCATTCATCATCTTCTCTTACTTCTTCATCTTCATTCTCTTTAGTCTCTAGTTGGGGTTAGTGGGAATTCATTACTTAATTCTCATGTGTGTATTTCACCCCCTTTTTTCATATCATCTCTCTCATGACCCCTATTATTCATCTCTTTCTTGCATGTTCATCTTCTCTTTCTTGCTTCCAGGGGTCATTTCTGACCTTCTTTATTATCTTCTCGTTATTCTTTAATTTCATCTCTTTCAAGATGCTTGATAGAGCAATTCTTAGAAATTACTATCTCTTTGTATCTTCCTTACTCGTTATTTCTAACTTCGTATTCTTTCTCTATTTTTACCTCAATTTTGCACAAAAATTCGCCTCCCTCAGGGTTTTGTGTAATGTTGAAATCTGTATTTGAGCAATAGTAATGCAAGGAGGTAGGTTGTAATGTAATAATAATGACCAGATGACCCGGAGGGTCTGGTCTTATGTTTTACTAATTACATATACCTACCTCCTTGCATTACGGCCCACCTCAAGCCTCCCCTCTGTCAAATTTTTTTGTTGGGGGCTTGAGGCTTCGTTCTTTGGTCATATCTTGTTAGAATAGTTATATTCAGTATAAGATATTCACTATATCTCTCAGCCTTAGAGTATATATACCCAGATATGTCACTTTTTGACATATTTGGGTATTTATTAAAGATTTTTTAGTCATATAATATTAAGTATTTAGGTAAATTCTGAAGTTTCAGCTTTAGTTGGATTCAGAGTCGAGTAGTGATAGGATCATCTGCCTCTTCATGAATCTGCACAAAGCGTGATTATATGACTGGATTCGTCAAGGAATGAAGACTTGGTTGCTACAACAAAGTCATGTGACGGCTGTCAGCCAATGAGATTGTCATTATGCCTTATGACTCACTCATTGGCTCTGGGTTATGTATTAACCCTCTTCCTGCCTCATTCTGAGATATAGCATTCAAGCGAATTGCTATGGATCTCATCATGTGAGAGAGTATGGAGATTCCTGAAGAAGCCTTCAGTCACTCTGTAACCACAAAGCACAGCAAACATTGGCTGTAAAAATTTCATCCTACTACGCTTCCCTTCAAAGAAGGAAAGAAGAGCATTAGTAATGCAAGGAGGTAGGTATATGTAATTAGTAAAACATAAGACCAGACCCTCCGGGTCGTCTGGTCATTTTAATTTTGCGAGATTGTGGAGTTACTTAATGTATTTTCAAACTTATATTAGTCAGTTTATGTAGGCCTAGGTCTACAGCATTGCCATTGTTGTGTAATTGAAAATTGATACAATCTCGCAATTTTTATAGAATATTGGCTGCATTGATCTATATAATTATTCATACAGCAATATATTTACTGAGTACATACCCTTAGTTATGAGGATGTTGCCGGATTAAATTAAAAAATTCAACAAGCCTGCCTGGCCTTGGCGATGACAAGAGGATGTACAATTGCAATGGTATTGTGGGCAATTTTTTTTTTTTTAGCGGGAATTATTTATTTTACAAAGGTAAAAATTATGACAGGACAATATTTACTGGGTACATACCCTTTGTTATGAGGATGTTGCCGGATTAAATTGAAAAATTCAACAAGCCTGCCTGGCCTTGGAGATGACAAGAGGATGTGCAATTGCATTGTGGGCAATTTATTTTTTTTTAGTCGGAATTATTTATTTTACAAAGGTCACCAATTATGCCAATGGGTGAAAGATTAAGAAACAAGTAGAGCATTTCCAATTTTAACCTCATGTTCTGTTGCGTCGTAATACCCATGTAGTTAGTGGTAATTAACTACTGCTTTTCAAGGGCATTATTTCAGTGTAAACTTGCACCGTCTGTTTTGATGCAAAATTCATGTGGAAAAAGCGTGTTCCAACCATAAATTTGATTTGTTTTTAAAGTTGAACGTTTTATGGATAGATTGAGCCCCTTGTTGGATGTAAAACAGACATTTATTTTTGGCTTATCATGTCCCTGTTTTCATGGAATTGCCCTTTTGGTTGGACATGCAAACCAATCAATCATCGATCACATCGATTAATTGGAACAACACTAGTTGCGCACTAAATGCACTAGTCCAGATCTCTGGCCAACGGTGACAATTGTGCTAATAACTGAGCTTGGACTATCATAATCTCACAGAAATGAATTGTTTGGATCGTGATCTTAGTCCAAGATGAGCATTATAATTCGCTAAGACCAACTTGTGGCATATCTTGAGTAAATTCGCCTATGCCACTCTTACAATATATATATATATATACTCCCAAGCTTAGTTCGTTATTTACGTGGGTCGGAAATATCAGGGTAATTGGTAATTTTTGGTCGCTCCCTTTTATAGTGGACAGCGCGACCAAAGGAGCAACTGGGTCGTAATCGGGATATCCCATTGGCATAATTGGTGACAGTTGTTTCAGTCAAGCGCTCACACATTCCATTGGGCGTCATCGGTTATCTCACAGCCATAAGGAGACATTACATGTATGTGGGAATATATCCGCCTGTAATAGAACAGGTATTATAGTGCATTTTTATGACATTACAAGGCAGATGAAGTGGGATTTGTAACCAGTTTTCGTGCATTCATCAAATAAGAAAAATATTAATTTCGTCACTTCATAACAATACATGTTGATGACTACAAAATATTTGCATAATAAATGGTATGGCTGTAATTAGTGTTCGGAATTGGTACTATTTTTGTGATCGATGATTAGTTTTATATACTAACTGATGATCAATTAATGATTGATTATAACAGGTTCTCATTTTTGTACCCATTTTGAATGCAGTAATTATAGCATGTTCAATAATTACCCCTTTCAAACCAAGTCGCTGGTATGACAGATTCTTAATAATTTAAGAAATAATCTGTTGAATATTTTGAAACTAATTTGACTGGAAGTAGTTGCTACCTTAGGCAGCAACAGCTTCCAGTCAAATAAGTTTCAAAATATTCAACATGTTATTGGTATGGTTGCTTTGAAATTAACATATATTTCTGTGCTGAAATAATTAATGTCTTAAATTCTTTTCCAAAAAGTATTCATTTTCTAGTTTGACCAGTTAAAATATATTAATAAAGTCAATTTATAAACAACCAGAATTGATTTCTGAAATCATGATCGATTGGTTGGTTGAGCATGCAAACCAATCAATCATCGATCAAATCGATTAATCGGTACAATACTAGCTGTAATCACCTCCAGCACAAGAAAGTGTGAAACAAAGCATGTTGAACATCAATATTTTTGGCATATTTAATAATGTGATAAAATACTGGCAAGCAAATATTCTCAATCTCTGTGTATTCGCCAAAATATTTTGTTGTAAAAATTGCATGCTATTAAGTCACCTCAGTATAAATTTAATTTAAAAATCTAATTGTAACTGCAGTGTACTCTCTGTATTGTGATAAACATGTGCCGATATGATACTTGTATCATCAAGCTTTAGTATCACGATGCGCATTGCATATTTTGACACCTAATATTAATATAATAAATTGTGTTGCTTGTACAGTGAAAAAAAAAATTTCCAAAACCCGCCCCAAAATAATTAATAACAATGTAAAAAATTCTTTAAGCCAAAACCATATCTCATTCGCAATTTGCGCAATAAATTAGTGATAACAGAGCTTCATATATGTAGACTGACAATAGGCCATATAGCTTCCGGAGATTATGATGATGATGATGAACAAAGCGTATGGATCAAGTTTAAACAAATATCTATCTATTTTCAATTTAAGCGCTTAACACTCACATCAGCCAAAAATGGCTTCTGTAGGGGTCTTGAGAAATGTCCATTTGTATAAAGAGAAGACTATTTTTGAATATTTATCACAGGATTGACTGGCTCGCCAGTCATTCCAGTGGTAAATGTTAAAAAGTAGTCTTCTTTTGGTATGCAAATTGACATTTTCTCTGAGAAAATTGAAATTTTCTTGAACAAATTCAAAGGTTAACAGAAAAATCAGAAATAAAATAAAGCAATGAAAACATTGTCGGCAGTTTTCAGACGATATCGGGACGCTTCTAAACTTCTTGTTAAGTTGGTTCACTTCAGTGAGTCCGGAACTACCAAACTCACAGTGGCAGAAAGCCCACCACACAGATCAATAATTAAATTTGTAATCCAATCACCATTTAGAACACAAAAGGTGAGTCGTCAGGACTTTGTTTCACTTTCACTGTGCAGATTCCATCATTACAGAAACACCAGTTGTTATTACACCACAAAAACATCCATTGCCGTTCAATCACTACTTGCTAAATCAATTATCTGCATTTTGCTATCAGAATAAGATTTTTATGCCTGCATACACACCTCCCCATGCCTAATCCTATTCCTATGGACCCTCAATCAGGCTACTGGTTGAGTCCCATCTCCAGCCTACCATCAGGTATAGACTGGCACCAGTCTATACTCACCTCATAGTGACGCTTGTCGCTAAGCGCGCTCGCGCATGCGCATTAGAGCCCGAATAGGAAACAGATTCACTTTTCAATTATTCTGCAGGCAGAATAGTTGTCTAAAAATATTTGTATAAGTTTTTGTGTTTTGCGCTGTGTCAGTGATACCTTTTGACTTTATATCTCGGAAGAATATGCCCAATATGAAGTCAATCCTCCCTAAGTTACGTCTAGGAAGTATAATTGTGTTTATATGGTATCTTATAGACAAATTTTATATATTACCGGTTTTCGCGAAGATCGTTTTGCTTCGTGGTATCTTGATTATTATGCCTATCCTTACTTCATCATCATCATTAATAATGTCCAGTCCATTTCTAGAGCCTGTAACGAATTGTCAGATAAGGCAAAATGTTCATCGTCAAAATGTGATCGTCATCACTCTATCGAGTTCGCCGGGCACATCTGTGCGAAGTGTACATCCTGTACACCCAATTCTATGTGTGGAATTTGTAAAGGGTGGCCGTTTTCGGTAGCGAAAGCATTTTAATTTAATTTTTAAAGATTTGTCTGTCAAAATCGCTGCCCTCTGGTCGTCCTTCCCCTTCCTCTGTTGCTAGCAAGGCAAAGGCTGTTTCCTTTGCTCAATCTTCTGTTCCTTTATCGGTAGCAACGGAGGGGGGAAACTCGGAAAATTCTGACGCCATGATGGCGCTTTTTGCGAGGTTCGAATCTTTTGGCTCGGTGCTGACTAAATCTCTCGATGAGCAAATATCTTCTGCTATTAAGGAGCCCAAAAAAGCAAGAAAGTTCTTCAAGTTCGGAGGATAGCCCGAAGGCTAGCGGGCGTTCCCGCAAATGGGGAAAGCCAGCCCCTCTAACCTCGAGGCAGGTTAGTGTCACCAAAGCAGAAGTCAAGAGCATCCAAGCTCTTGAAGGTGTGCTCGAGCAGTGCACCAGATAAAATCCACATAAGACTTGAGGGTGACGGGCATAACCCTCAAGCAGTGGTGGCGTCAGCTGAAGCCGACATCCATAAGGCCAGACCTTATGCTAATGCCAGTTTTACGGTGGTTCCGGTCGTTAAGGTTGTGTCTAGATCGCCCGGTTCTAAGAGTTCGATCCCTAGTCTTGCTAGTTCCGGTTCCGTTGTGGTGGACTCGGGTTTACTTCCGTTTTCCGCATCTCAGTCTTTTTCCGTCCGAACTTCCGGTCTAGCAAGACATCCAGGTCTTCAAGATCCGGTTCCTTCTTCGGTGGTTTCCGTTTCCGGTAGGACTTCCTGTTTAGTGGGTAATCCAGGTCGGCAAGATCCGGTTACCACTTCCGTTCCGACCACTTCCGGTCTGTCTTCCGTTTATGTAGGACATCCAGGTCCTAGAGATCTGGTACCTACTTCCGGTTCCGGTTCTATTAGCGCTTCCGGCCATTCCGGATATCCGATTTTCGAATTCCGGTAGAGGCGTTTCCGTTTCCGGTTTGGACGCTAGTCAGTACACTTCCGCTTCCGGTCTTAGGGGTGTACTTCCGGGTCGTCCAGACCTGGATAGACTTCCGATTTCCATTTCCGGTTTCATGAGAGCTTCCGGAAGAATGCATGTCCGGGTCTGTTGGACCCGGCATTGCATTGTTCATCAATTTCCGGTTCGGTTGTTTTTTTCCCTCAGTTTCCTCTTCCGGTTATTCTGTACATCCGGGTTGTAGGATCTTGATCAGTTTCCGGTAGTCTATTTCCCGGTTTATCCATTTCCTTTTCCTTTTTTCCACATCCGGATTTCGTACAGCCGGTGATAGGGTCATTTCCGGTTTTACCCGGCATTACATTGTTCATCCATTTCCGGTTTTTCAGCTTCCTCTTCCGGTAATTCTGTACATCCAGGTTGTAGGATTTTGATCAGTTTCCGGTAGTATACTTCCGGTTTATGCATTTTCGTTTCCCTTTTTCCACATCCGCTTTCCTAGAATCTAGTCATCTTCTTGCCTAAGAATTAGTCTTATTTCCGTATTTGTTTAATATTGGGAATGTTTAATGGCTGAAAATATTCATACCAAGTCATTGCCAGTCTTGTAGTCTCTCTTGGAATTGTAGTCTATCCAGACATTTATTCGCTTATCAGTGACAATTTTCAACGTAATTAAAGACTCTCCTGATGGGTTACCGTATGGGATTTTGTGGCAGATTATTTTATATGCGCATTTCATCAGCCGATAAGTCAGTTTGTATTCTGCGCATTATTTCGAGATACGATTTTTGCTTTCATCCAACTAGATGGCCGGTTGTCTTCGGGCCATTCAGCCTTTTTTCTCGCTCCTTTTACCTCTTATGTCGGCAGGTTGACATATTTATTTAACCAAAGGGAGTTTATTTGTGGATGGGATAACCCTGATTCTTAAGTAAATCGTAGTATAATTTTGTCAGTCGCTGAAAAGAATTAGATTCAGTAAAGGTTTCATAGGATCATTATGAGTACAGGATTAATGTCTACAAGTACATTATTTGCTTAGAAAAGATAATCAATCAGATAAGGGGGCTGGAAGGAGGAATATGAGTCGGATTCTTCTTCTGCGTTGACATAGTTTCGGTGAGTTCGTTTTGTTTTCATTTCTTCCAGATTTTTGTTTGTTTTCCCTTTTATAGCGTAATTTTTGGCTCTATTTTCACTGGGTTGCTGCGGGCCTTCGGACGGTGGTTTCGGTATTCAATCAGTTAATATCTAGTATCAGTGTTCAATCTTTCCTTTTATTGGGATTTCTAACACAATGTCATTTGTTATTACAAAGATGAAATTATTGATGCTAAGACTATAAATATAAGAATCAATAAATTTATTATAATCTTTTAAGTTTTCTGCCTCTTGGCATAAATATCGAATTGTTTAGGATATCTAATTTATCAGCAAGGCCGAGCGGCTAGGCAACCGTTGATGTATTCAATACAATTTTTTATTAAATCTCCATTATTATACGATTTTTAAATTAGATAGTCTAATGTTGGCCATAGTTCTCTTATCAGGACCTTGTCATGTATTCTATTCATAGAATTCTGATGATGGTCATCACTAGTAACTTCCCATAGTTCATGTGGATCTCAGGCACATGATTGGGCTATATCTTGACTCTAAGCACTCCCATAGACTTACTATGGGGTTTTGGTTTGCCACAATCTCTGGTTAAATCTCTGTAAATAAAATTATCTATAATTTTTGCAGAGTCTTTAGCATTATTAATAAGTTAGGCTATACTGATATGACCCTTTTTGGTCTCCATTCAGAGTAAGCGGTATTATTAAAATATCCATAATAAACATGAGTTACCTATTTAGTGAGGACTAAGCATTATGATATAGCCCAGGATTTTTGGTTGGAGCATCATGGCATATGTAATCTATGTGTTTTCTATGAGCAGTCCTCTTTAGCATATAGTAAGTTTGACACTTTAAGGGTGGCCCTTATTAAAAGGGCTAGATATTCTTGGATCTAGAATCCTTCTATGTAGTCTCTTCTTCCAAAATGGTCTTCTGTTCCTTCTTATTAGAAGCTATTAGCTTTAGAGGGGTTGTTGTTTGTCTATGATTGTCAAGGAGTCTATAGAAGAGGCTATTCATTGGAAAGTAGATCCAGGCTTCTGTTCATTGGTTGGATTGTCTGTTAGGCTTCTAAATCTCGATTCGTTCAGTCATTGCCATGGGGTTTTTCTTTCATTTTTAGAAGGAGGAATGAGGTTTAGTCTTATGGATTGTCCTCTAGTAGATCTGTTCGTGGCCTCTCTGAATGCTCAGATCTTCTCTTACATGTCTCCTTTTCCGGACAGTCAAGCCCTGGTGGTGGATGCTCTGTCTCAGTAGTGGACAGGAATGTTCGCCTATGCCTTCTCTCGAACGATTTTGATTCAGTTAGTTTTGAAGAGGGTCAAGGATCAGGTTTGCTTCTAGATTTTCTGGTAGATTTCCCTCTTCTTCCAGTATACCAGGATCTTCTATCTCAAGTAAGAGGTCTTTGTGTGCATCCAAATCCAATAAATTTTAGTCTGTGTGTCTGGAGAATCTCGAGTCTGAAGTCCTCGAGAATAAGGTTTCTTCTGATCTCAGGAAATGATTGACTGCCAGAAGGGATTCGACCCGTCGAGTTTACAAGGGTTGACTTAAAAATTTAGGTGAATGATGTTCAGACCAAGGTTTCGTGCCCGATTCTGTTTCTATACCCAAATTATTAGATTTTTTATCTTATCTGTTTGGTTATTTTCATTTGTCAGTTATTACGTTCAGGGAGTATAGATTTTCTCTGGTGTCATCCCTTCCTTGTCTTCTGTATGCCGATGTCAAGGATACTAAGACTTTTAATAGCTTTATTTGAGGTCTAAGTAATATTCGTCCTCCGATTGATAAGCCTTTACCTTCCTGGAGTTTGGCTTTGGTTCTTCAAGTTTTGGCAGGTCGCCATTTGGAACCTATTTCTTCTACCAGTAGTAAGCTTGGTTTTGTTTTTAATTGTCAAGGCTGTTTTTTCTTGTTGCTACAGCCTCTGCTGGAAGGCGTTCAAGAGATTCATGCTCTTTCTGCTGAAAATGAGAGATTTATAGTTTCAGGAGACGGCTTGGTTTTATATCCCAGAAGGAATTTTTTATCTAAAACTCAAACTAACCGCTATCCTGCTAGTCCGATCATTTTAAAATCTTTTTCGTCTGTCGCCATGCGAAAGATTTTGGTGTCCTATTAGGGCATTAGGAACCTTCAATCAGCGATCAGATGTTATAAGAGTCGATCCATCTCATTTATGTTTTTCCTACGAGGAAGAGTTATCTAAGCCGGTCTCAAATTCTTCGATTGTCAGATGGATTTTTGAGCGAATAATTAAGCTTTGTTATGAGATAGCCTCACCGGATCAAATTAATCTCTCCCTTATTAAAGCCGATGATGTTAGAGGTATGGCTACTTCTTTCTCTCTATTTGAGGGTTCGTCTTTAGATGAGATCATGCAGGTGAATACACCTTTACAGCATTTTATCTCAAAGACCAGAGTGCAGCAGCTTCCTTCTTTCGTAACATTTCCACTTTTACCTAAAAAAGCCGAAGACTATTTACAAAGCACTTCCCACCATTTTCGTTAGGACTCTGCATCTGTGAGAAATGGTGAGAGTCTTCTGTTGGTTTTTATTTATTTCTTTAAGTTCAAGTTGTTCTTATTTGCTAATCATGGTGTGATTGAGCTAAATGCACTATTAGGTTATGTTATTAGCATTTGGATAAGATTGGTTTAATTTTATCCTTGTTTGTTAACTAAAAAAGCCGAAGAATATTTACCAAGCACTTCCCACCATTTTCATTAAGACTCTGCGTCAGTGAGAAATGGTGAGTCATCTTTTGGTTTTTATTTATTTCTTTAAGTTCAAGTTGTTCTTATTTGCTAATCACTGTCTGATTGAGCTAAATGCACTATTATGTTATGTTATTAACATTGGGATAAGATTGGTTTGATTTTTATCCTGGTTTATTGATTCTCTAATCTCCTCCCACCTTATGTGGACATGGGGCACTGACCAAATCTACGGGTTTAGCAAGTAGTGATTGAACGGTAATGGATGTTTTTGTGGTGTAATAACAACTCCCCACAGACCCCCCCTTGCGGGTTGGTCTGTTGTTTTATTAACCACTATAAAAACATACTTACCGTTCAATCACTACGACCCGGCCTCAGCCACCCCGCGTGGTAAGATTTGAGAATCAGACTTTAAATATTTTGCACTTAAATTTAGAAAAGTGAATCTGTTTCCTATTCGGGCTCTAATGCGCATGCGCGAGCGTGCTTAGCGACAAGTGTCACTATGAGGTGAGTATAGACTGGTGCCAGTCTATACCTGATGGTAGGCTGGAGATGGGACTCAACCAGTAGCCTGGTTGAGGGTCCATAGGAATAGGATTAGGCATGGGGAGGTGTGTATGCAGGCATAAAAATCTTATTCTGATAGCAAAATGCAGATAATTGATTTAGCAAGTAGTGATTGAACGGTAAGTATGTTTTTATAGTGGTTAATAAAACAACAGACCAACCCGCAAGGTGGGTCTGTGGGGGGATCAAAAACAAGAATGCCTCCAACACATTAAAAAATCGCTCCCAGCCAACCGGCAGTGGCTAGACTTCCTGGAAGGCACCGCTTCCACTTCGAAAGAGACAAGCTGAGGACAGAAAACGTCCACTGTTTGAATTACCATGTACACTGTACTGAGATGTCAAGTTTTGATTTGCCTAAAGAGTGAGATTTGTGGTGAGGAAATGAGCCCAGGTTGATAGCTGGTTCGAGGGTCTTCCTGTGGTGCAGAAAATTCATGAAGTTTAGACGTCCTCTGGTGCAATTCAAGGGCTAACTAACAATGTAGAAAATTGTACACTTACTTCAGTCCCAAATTGTGACATTTTTATACCCCGCCAAAATAATTTGGTGGGACATTATGTAATGGTGCCGTCCATCCGCGCGGGCGGCAGAGTGCTTTCCAGATGATAACTCTGTTACTGTTTGTCAGATTGCATTGAAACTTCATAGGGTGGTTGGAGTAGGTCTTTGGAAGAAACCTATTGAAACCAACGATGATCCGAATTCCAAGATGGCCACCAGCCACAGATGGCCATCTTGAAAATTGGTTTCCGGATGATAATTCCGTTACCATTTATCGGGTTGCTTTGAAACTTCGTGGAGTGGTTGGACTAGGTCTGGGGAAGAAACCTATCGAAATTGACTATGAACCGAAATCCAAGATGGCCGCCAGACACTGGTGGCCATCTTGAAAATTGGTTTTCGAATAACTGTTACCGTTTATCGGATCGCTTTGAAACTTCATGGAGTGGTTGGACTTGGTCTGGGGAAGAAACCTATCGAAATTAACGATGATCGGAACTCCAAGATGGCTGCCATTCATGGGCTGCCATCTTGAAAGTTGGTTTCTGGATGATAATTCCGTTACCATTTATCGGGTTGCTTTGAAACTTCGTGGAGTGGTTGGACTAGGTCTGGGGAAGAAACCTATCAAAATCGACTATGATCCGAAATCCAAGATGGCCGCCAGACACTGGTGGCCATCTTGAAAATTGGTTTTCGAATAACTCTGTTACCGTTTATCGGATCGCTTTGAAACTTCATGGAGTGATTGGACTTGGTCTGGGGAAGAAACCTATCCAAATTAACGATGATCGGAACTCCAAGATGGCTGCCATCCATGGGCTGCCATCTTGAAAGTTGGTTTCTGGATGATATCTCCGTTACCATTTATCAGATCACTTTCTGTTGTCGTTGGAATATGTCTGGTGAAGAAACTTATCAAAATTTACGATAGTCCGAAATCTAATATGGCCGCCAGTCAGCAGAAGCCATCTTGAAAATTGGTTTCTGGACGATACCTCCTTGACCATTTAACGGATCGCTTTGACACTTCATAAGGAGGACTGGCCTGGTGGGTCTGAGGAGGAAATAAATATTTTCTGATAGCTCTCATTCATTGGTTTGTCATCATGGCGGGGTATTATGCGCCGTTTGCGGAGCTCTTGTTGACAAGAATTTTGCCCTTCAGGGACCAAATTTGTGCATTTCAGGCACAAATTTTCACATCTGGTAGCTTGAGTACTTGCGTGAGATTTATGCCTTCTGGTGTGAGAGGAGGGTTAATTGTCTGTGTCTCATGCCCAATGCACTAGACTTGGTATCTCTGCATACATGTATGTCCATCGCCTATCTGAACATCTCTGCATACATGTATGTCCATCGCCTATCTGAACACCTCTAGACCAGGATTTGTACTGGTCATGGAAATCCTGGAAAGTCATGGAATTTGAAAATGTAAATTTATTCCAGGCCTAGAAAGTCATGGAAAATCAATATTTGTATTATAGGTCATGGAAAAGTTATGGAAATGGTAATCATGTAAAATAAGAAGGCTGTTGGCATAAATCACCTCTATGCAATATAAATTATGGCAACAGCTTATCAAAACAAGGCTGTGGCTTGGATTTGCAGACATTTTGCAGAATAACTCGGATCTTATTTTTGGAGCTACGTTATAAACACAAATCTCCTAGATATTAATTCTTGAATGTCATGGGATTTGTTAATTTTGGTCATGGAAAAGTCATGGAATTTCAAACACAGAAAGGTGTATGAACCCTGCTAGACAGACTTCAGTAACATGACATTAAAGCATAAAACACAAGCCTGTTAACACATAACAGTTAGTCAGACCTAAAGAGAAACCCACTACAGATCTTGAATACTCGGATGGAGTCATAGATTTATAAGATCCAGTGTGACCAGAACATCTCAAAGCCAATTCCAACTCGGCTATGTATGGCAGAGCACAGGGAAACTACTGCCAGTCATCCCTCTGTCATTAATATTGAGACTAATGTTCAAATTGGTCGCTATGTAGGCATTCGTAAATATATTGACACAATATTCCTAAATCCGCCTTGTGATATCCCTTTAGGCTAAAGTGAACGAAATTGCACCATGCCCATAAACATATCGCTATATTATTTCGTTATATTATTATTACTAGGATTGGACGATTATTACTTTGAGTGATCGCGATCGATTGTTAGCTCACCTGGCCTGAAAGGCCAAGTGAGCTTATGCCGTGGCGACCGTCCGGCATCCGTCAACCTTTTCTTTAAACGACTTCTTCTCAAGAACCACTAGGCCGATTTCAATTATATTTGGCAGGAAGCATCCCTAGGCCATAGAGATTAAAGTTTGTCCAAACGAAGCCGATCGGCCAAAATCCAAGATGGCCACTGGCCAAAATAGCCGATTTTTAGAAGCACTAAAAAATCTTCTCCGAAACCGCTGGAGGAATTGATTCAAAACTCATAACACATCATCTAGTGCAACGGTAGACCCAAGTTTGTTCAAGGCAACCTGATTGGACGATTTGCCTGGTGGCCATCTTGGATGACCTAGTTTTCGCGAAAACAACTTCTCCTGAACCGCTGAAGTGATAGACCTGAAATTGGGTAAATATGCTTAGGGACCAAGGTCCATTCAAGTTTGTTCAAGGGAAGTTTGTTCGTTAAAAAATATGGCCACCATCAACCAATCAAAATTTAGCGTTTTTTGGTCATATTGGCTTTTTTGTATTTGATGTATTTTTATGGCGAAAATTGCTTTATATATGCTTATCAGTGTGGCCAGTTCAAATATCCCACTTTCGAGACTGTCGGATAAACGGTTTTCCTGCCATCTTGGTTTGTTTTCCCGCTATAGTGTCCCATAGTAAAGCAATGGGCCCATAGTAAAGCAATGGGGAATTCTTTAAACGACTTCTTCTCAGGAACCACTTGGCCGATTTCAATTATATTTGGTAGGAAGCATTCATAGGGCATAGAGATCTAAGTTTGTTCAAAGGAAGCGGATCGGTCAAAATCCAAGATGGCTGCCGGCCAAAGTGGCCGATTTTTAGAACCTCTTTAAAAAATCTCCGAAACCGCTAGAAGAATTGATTCAAAACTCATAACACATCATCTATGGCAACGTTAGACCCAAGTTTATTCAAGGCAACCTGATTGGCTTATTTGCTTGGCAGTCATCTTGGATGACATAGTTTTCGCGAAAACGACTTCTCCCGAACCTCTGAGGAGATAGCGCTGAAATTTGGTAAATATGCTTAGGGACCAAGGGCCATTCAAATTTGTTCAAAGTAAGTTTGTACGTTAAAAAACATGGCCAGCATCAAGCAATCAAAATTTAGCTTTTTGTCATATTGGCTTTTTTGGTATTTGATGTATTTTGATGGTGAAAAGTGCTATATATATGCTTATCATGGTGGCGAGTTGAAATATGTCACTTTCGAGACTGTTGGATAAACGGTGTGACTGCCATCTTGGTTTGTTTTCCTGCCATCGGCTCCCACAGTAAAGCAATGGGCCCATAGTAAAGCAATGGGGAATTCTTTAAACGACTTCTCAAGAACCACTGGGCCGATTTCAATTATATTTGGCAGAATGCAGCCTTAGGGCATAGACGTCTAGGTTTGTTCAAACGAAGCTGATCGGCCAAAATCCAAGATGGCCACTGGCTAAACCAGCCAATTTTTAGAAATGTCTAAAAATCTCCAAAACAGCTTGGGGGTTGATTCAAAACTCATGAAACATCATCTAATGCAGGAGGATAACCAATTTGTTCAAGAAAATCTGATTGGTCCATTGGCTTGGCGGCCATCTTGGATGACCTAGTTTTCGCGAAAACAACTTCGTATCCAGAATCATTGAATGGATTGGGCCGACATTTGGGAGATATGATAAGGGACTAAGGGCCGTTAAGTTTTGTTCAAAAGTAGTTGATACCTTGGGCCTCTTGTTTAAGAATTAAGCCGATATAACAACAAAGGTATATCAATGACGAACACGGAAAAGGTGTTTGGAAATGCCCATTTGCAGGCCAAGAGAAGATTATCTTTGAAAATGTGTCACTGGAATGCCTGGGTCGATGCTCGACCCAGGCATTCCAATGAGATATTTTCAAAAATAGTCTTCTCTTAGCCTGCAAATGGACATGCATTTGCTGAGAAAAATGTAAATAAAAAGGTAGATTTTGAAATATTTTATGCAGTGGAATTATTCACGATTTTTCGATTATTTCGTTTTTAATCATATAAATTCAGGATTTAAAAAAAATTATTACCTTAACTGACACAAAAAAGAGTGCGAGAACGTGCAGTCAATCAGATCACATGTGAACACATCATAATGATAACTAAATTTGCTTGGCCGGTTAGCCTTATCATAAGGATTCATGCTTACAATGTGGCTACATAAATTATGAACAGAGTTGTTTTGCAAAATTTCTGTTCATTATACAGGAACACATACATCTAACATATTGAGGAAATTCTGTTTTAATCCTTTAACCAGCGAATTTGTTTTTAAAATTTTCAATTTTCTCAGCAAATGCCCATTTGCAGATCAAAAAAAGCCTATTTTTGAAAATTTACCACTGGAATGACTGGCTCGGTTATCGAGCCAGTCATTCCAGTGATAAATTTTCAAAAATAGTCTTCTTTAAAGGGTTAAGTGTGATAATTTTCAAATTTATTGGAAGGGAATCAAGTTGTATGATTTCATCAATCGATGCTTTTCTCCAATCATTAATCATATTAAATAATATATATTATGATTTATATTATTTTGTAAATTGTAGTGCCCCTATGGCCTTGTGAAAACCATATAGGCAACTGATGTAACAAGTTTGGTTGAATTCCACTAAACCGACTTTGGACAGTAGTGTTATGATAACCAGCTTTTATTTTTCAGCTAGCTGCAGCGCTGGGAAGGAAAAAGAGGAATTATTGGTTAAAGAGGTTGCTTCCAGAAATCATGCAATCCACTCTATTTTTGGGAACAAATGGTCTTCTCTTTGTCACTGCGTTCTGCATTTGGCGGTAAGCTAATTCAACCAATGAGCTTGTATTCAGAGGAGATTGATTGTCTGCTTGCTGGCAATAATTTGAATGAGCAATAACTCTGGACATGGTGAACATTTTGAAAACAATTTGACTAAAAGTTGTTGGTGGCTTAGCCACCAACAACCTTTAGTCAAATTGTTTTCAAAATATTCACTATGTCCAGAGTTAGACCCCATGGAACATGCTGTCTGCAGAGATTCGGCAGGAAGATAGTTACTTTCCATCTTGTTAACACTTTAGTTACATGTACCCATTACAAACTATAAATGATAAATTCTTTAAGATGTAAAGAATATTCTGTTGAATTTTTTTTTAATTGATTTGACTGGAAGTTGTCATGTATGCTTAATAAAGTCAAATTTGTGTTGCGTATTGTGTTATTGGTATGTCGAGACAATAAGTTTAGTGTGGAAGAGATATGTGTGGGTAATAATTTACAATTTTATGTGAGAATGTTTCACGTTCTGCAGGAAAATACCTTTAATCTGTTAATTTCTGCTTGAATATCATGTTTCAATTTTTTAATTTCCAAACGGTTTGCAGGAAAAATGTGATTTTCCTGTGATTTCCTTTTGACAATCACTTTTCCATTTCAAATTACCAATTCATATCACGGTAAAGCACTGCCCCTATACTAGTAGCGAGTTTTAGGAGTGAGAACATAGAGAGTAGTGACAGGAGTGTATGATGGAATTGTCGCTTCGAAGAAATCCTAGATGTACATGTAAGATACCTGCCCACACTCCCCCTCCCTAGACTCCCTATGCTCCATGTACCATAACCTGTCCTCTCATTTTACTCACCATCTCTGTACTACTCGATGGTATACACCTTGTTTGGAGTCTATCATATATGTAAAGTAAAGCTCATACATACATGTTGAATGGTATAATGTTTCCAAAACAGAAACATGTGAGTAAGAAATGTTCTGTTGAATATTTGGAACATAATCGAATTGGAAGACATTAACGCTTTAACCCTTTAACACTCATATCAGACAAAAACGGCTTCTGCAGTGGTCTTGTGAAATGTCCATTTGCAGACCAAGAGTAGACTATTTTTGAAATTTACGACTAGAATGACTGGCTCGATAACCGACCCAGTCATTTCAGTGGAAAAAAAAAAAAAAAATAGTCTTCTCTTGGTCTGTAAATGGACATTTTCTATGAGAAAATTCAAATTTTCTTGAACAAATTCTATTGTTAAAGGGTTAAGAGGCTATGTCTTCCTATCCCATTATATTCAGAATATTCACCAGCACATTTTATTTTGTTTTGAAAACATTTATAAAGTTATTTCTAAGCCCTGACCTATGTACCCTAGTCTGGAACATGCACCATACCACGACCGTGCTGTTCCTGTTGAATAATCATCATGCGTTTCTATACATGTACATGGATTAACAACTCAATATCTTTCAGAAAACTTACTGGATTTTATACTTTCTTGGACGCGTTCACATGTGGTATCCCAGCATGCTCTATTGCTTTGTCTATAGAGCGGAAGAAAAGGTATCGTTTACTATATGTAGTATTAATTACATTGCAATGTATTTATAATATAAATATCACTCTTCATTTACATATATTTTTTGCTGTTTATTGGCAATGACCACAATTTGTTCAAATTTCAATTTTGTCATAGAAAATGTCCATTTGACGGACCAAGATAATGTTTTTTGAAAATTTTCCATTGGAATTATCGACGCCGTCATTCTAGTGGTAAACTTTCAAAAAATATTCTTTTCTTGTTCTGTAATTAGACATTTCTCAATACCACTGCAGAGTAGTTTTGGTACACCTCACCGGGTTTTTTGCTTTCTCTACTTAATTTAGCCTCACATAATGTGTTTTGCCTGAGATATCGTACAACTACATGTACATGTATTTAAGCCATGACTTGATGTCATTTGTTGTATCCTAGGTAGTCTACGAGAGTATAGTCTTGTCTTGAACATGGTCAGAGATTTGCAATCGTGTGTGTGTATATATATATATATATATATATATATATATATATATATATATATATATATATTATATATATATATATATATATATATATATATATATATAGATAGTGAGATTGTGTCTGCAATATAAACCTCGCATAGACAAGCACACTATGCGAGGTTTACATTGCAGACACAAGCACACTATGCGAGGTTTACATTGCAAACACAAGCATGCTATTCGAGGTTGGCTTTATTACAGCAATGATTTTATTACATTGTGAAATCATCATCCTCTCACTGCCTTCACTATTGTTGATGAATTCACAACAGTACAGCTTATACAAAATATTCAAAAGTTTGCTTTATTTTGTTTTGGAAACATGTCAAGTTATTTCTAAACTGTACTGTATTGATGTCTTAGAAATAGGCCAAACCAATTTAATGTTTTGTTTTACGAAAATTCCCACCAAACCACAAGATTTGAGATGGGAAAAAATAAAAATAATGCACAATTTCAGCTCAGAAGTTTTACATGTAAGCTATTACAGCATTAATCTTTTCATTGTGTTAATTATCAAGATTGATCAAGAAAATCCAAAACGTTTTCTCAGTGAGCGTCCATTTGCAGGCTACGAGATGATTATTTTTGAAAATTTACCGTGTAAGTTGCGGGCTTAATGCGCCAGCCATTCCAGTGGTAAATTTTCAAAAATATCTCATGACCATTGCAAAGCCATTTTGAGCGGCTTGACCATTAAAGGGTTAACAAAGCTACAGAGAACAAAAAAAAGAATTACAGTAAATTCTGAGGAATTCCGAGTGATAAGGATTTGGCTGTGAAAAATTACTCGATGGAAAGAATGTTGAAAATAATGCCTTGAAATTCCAGCATTATTTTTTTTCCTCGATATGAAAAATTTAAGTTATGGTTTGTTAAAAAATGAAATAGATTCATTGGTATGGCCTTAGATGCATGCTAGCAAATTTTCTTGATTGTATTTAGTACAAATAGAACATACAAGCCTAGCAGTGATCATATTTGGATATACGCCTAGCGGGGGCCCGATCTACCTGCTAGCCAATTAGCCAAATGCTAGTTAAACAGATATCTGTCTAATGAAAAGGAGAATTGGATAAATCATTGGGTAATGATTAAAATTAATTTAATTTTCTTGATTGGCTGACTCTTGACTAATTCCAGCGCTACAATTGCATTGCAAAAATTCCTGTTTATGGTGTTGAATATTTTGAAACTAATATGACTGAAAGTTGTTGCTGCCAAAGGCAGCAACAGATTTCAGTAATATTAGTTTCAAAATATTTAACACATTTCTTATATATTAGGACCCTATTGTATCTTGAGCTAATTAACTGATGATGACTGACTGCAAACATGTTCATAAGTGACATTGAAGTAAAGATGTGGCTAAAATATTTACTATTTGGCTAGCAAAAATGGTATTTGATAAATCTATTGGCTAGCACATTGTAAAAGCCAGATCTGTCCCTGCTGCCTAGTACATGTATTTGAGTGGCCACAATCATGCTACAGAGGGTGCTAATATTTTGGGCGTCACTTACAAATGTACATGTACCCATTTTAAGTTTGATTTTTCATACGGTACCTCTATCTCAGAGATACAGTGCAACACCACATACATGTAGAAAAGATGTTGAAGACAGTCAAAAAGTTTCGACTTGAAGCCATGGCCAGCTATATCCAATAAACTAGATTAAAATGAATATAGTCAGGATTATTAGCTTACCTGGCCTGAAAGGCCAAGTGAGCTTATGCCATGGCGACTGTCCGTCGTCCGTCCGTCCGTCAACTTTTGGTTTAAAACGCTACACCTCTGTAACCAATAGCCAAATCTTTGCAAAATTTTGGTTAAAGGATTCTATTGTGCTCGGATCCGGAACCTCCATTTGGAATTTTGATTTATAAACTTTTTGTGTCAAAATCTTAGACTTTATTAAAAATGTACTGGATTTTGTTAAATTGCTTCTTCTCCTTACCTTTTGACCGATTTCAATCAAATTTGACTGAAAGAATCCTATGGTCATAGGTTATAGAACTTCCATTCAAAATTTTGATTCGTACATATTTTGGGCAAGAAACATAGATTTTATTAAAAATTTACCGGAAATTGTCAAATTGCTTCTTCTTAAGATTTTGACCGATTTCAACCAAATTGGGCTGAAAGAATCCTATGGTCATAGGTTATAGAATCTCTATTCAAAATTTTGATTCGTACATATTTTGGGTAAAAAACTTATGAAAACTTTATGAAAAATCTACCGGAAATCGTCAAAATGCTACTCCTTAGCTGCTTGATATATTTCAACCAAATTTGTCTAGATGCATTCTATGGTGGTAGGCTCTAGAACATTTTTTCAGAATATTGATTGATCTATTTTTTGGGTGAAAATCTGAGATTTTATGAAAACTACCGGAAATGGTCAAAATGCTACTCCTCCTTAGCTGATTGACATATTTCAAACAAATTTCACTAGAACGATTCTATGGTGGTAGGCTCTAGAAATTCTATTCAGAACTTTGATTGAGAAATTTTTGGATGAAAATCTTAGATTTTATGAAAATTTACCAGAAATTGTCAATTTGGTGCTTCTCCTTAGTCGCTTGACATATTTCAACCAAATATGGCTAGAAGGACCCTATCATGGTAGACTCAATTTAATTGATCATTTTCTTTGGGTGGCCATCTTGAATTTTCCGGAAATGATCCATCATATCTATTTAAAAATGGTTCAAATGCTAATGGTCCAGGTGAGCGCCACAGGGCCTTGGGCCTCTTGTTTCTACATTGTAAGGAATGTCATGTATATCTTGTCATATATTTGCGCCCGTAAGGTGATTATCGCTAGAACATTTTTGCTAAGTAAGGGAGCAGTTATTTTCAGTCAAATCACTTGCAATCTATGCAATTATTCAGTGGTGTGTGAAATTAACACTAGCACGTTAGTTGGATAATAGTAATGTATGTAGAAATCAACAAGGGAGCGTATAATTTGTGACTGACCAGCCTGGTGGGCTAGTAATACTACAATTTAGTATCTCAAATCGGTAATGGTCAATGCAACCAAAAATGGTGTCTGCGGTGAGAGATATGTCAAATTGCAGACCAAGAGAAGACTATTTTTGAAAATTCACCACTGAAATGACTGGCCCAATTATCGAGCCAATCATTGCAGTGGTTTATTTTTTTTAATAGTCTCTTGGTCTGCAATTTGACATATCTCTCGATCTCTGACCAACTTGACCAATTTACAAATGCACATTTTCTGTGAGAAATTATAGGATTAATACAGTACATGAAATCCAGAATGAAATTGGAGGACAACACATCTGAAGTGACATATTACCAATGACCCCGTGTGGCCGCAATATATGTTAGCCCTTAGATAGTTAAGCCGACCAAAACCACCCTCTGCATTGGTCTTGGGCAATGTCCATTTGCAGTTCAAGAGAACTGACTGACTGGCTCGTTAATGGATCCAGGTAAGTCAGCCAGTTATTCCATTGGTAAATTTGCAAAAGATAGTCTTCTCTTAGTAAGAAGATGACCATTGACTAGAAAGAAAATTAGCTTTTCTTGACAAATCTTGACCAGTAAAGTTTTTATAGCCCTTGTATCTACAATGTAGGCTTGCATGATTTCAGCATTAAATCGAAAATCACGATTACTTTTTACAATCTTAATGTATATTCGTCTTAAAAAAAAAAATCGATTGATCGTGAATAATTTGTACTGCATGAAATTATCTGAAAACCTATCTTTTAATTACATTTTAATGCGATCCGTCACAGAAATTGACATTTTGCTCATCAAATATGGTCAATTCTCACCAAATGTCGACGCATCCGATTCATAGGGTGCCTAAATCAAGTTATTGCTACAATTACAGGCTTTTGAGGTCGTGTTGGGTACATGTTAAGGGAATCGTAGAAGTTTGGCAGCTTAACTACAAAAACTCTTGTGTTCAAAACATGTGTGGCGACTGCTTGAAACTATGAGTATGCATGCAATTCACTATACTGTGAAAGCTGTTACAGCTGTATATAATATCTAATTTACCTGTTACATAGCATTTTCTATCTACATACATTATAGACATGTGCTATATATTAAGTAAAAATATGTACTGTAAATGGTTTTATTTAAAAGCATAGCATAGCATAAATTATTTATTTTATGAATGACCTATCAGTACAGGGTCTACATGTGCACTTTATGGATCATAAATAAATGCATATTTCTGTATCTATGAGTGGGGAAGTCCAATGATGTATGATACATACACATAGGACAATTATATTTAATGCTGGAGGGATTTAAGCGTGTATATCCATAGTTTCATACAAAATAGTAACTTAGAAATGAGAATACTGATGCACAGTAACATATTACTAAGTCTTATATGTTTCTCTAGTACTCTAAACCTCTCTCCTAAGGCAGTTCATGGGGAGAATGGACAAAAAATATATGTTGTTCTCACTAGGATATGGAGGCATACTCATGGTTTCATATTTACTGATAGATGGTCAACAAAACGTTTCATAAATGGCAAACATGTAATTATAGGTATGTAAGACCATGGAAAAATGAGCACGTACCACAGCTGTGTGATAAAGCCTTAGTAGCTTGAAGAAATGTACATATACAGTGCGGAAATGATGCATACTCACGGTTTCCTGCATATACACGGATTCACAAATTTGTCATCATATGGGTTAGGCCCATTTGTTTGTAGTAAACTGCTTCAAATAATGATCTGAGAGATAGAGTGGGGCAAATAAACAAGTGCTCCTGATTTAACACAAATTAGACCAGGACCAGATCACAAAATCTTATATTGTAAGAAAGAAAGTAAATGCGCAGTGCACTAGATTACTATTTATACAGCCAGTTTTTAGGCCTGTCTTCAAATAGCCAATCATCACAACAACAAAAACGCAATACCTGGCTGAGCGCTGCGTCATTTCACTTCAAGACACTGTCATACACTAAAACGCTCCTGGATGGTACAAAGTCAAATGTTCAAATCTGCTCAATCTTGTTCTGGATTAATTTTTTCATGCATAGTAATGTCCAGCAACACCCCACTACCATCGAATATCCGCTTTGTCCAGCAGCCCATGGTCAGACTGCCCCACTTCCACTTGGCCCTCAAAGGCATCGTGCATGCCACATCATACATGTCACCGACCTCTTCTGCTACTCTGGCAATATAGCAACGTCATCCATACACGACAGCAGTGGCTGCCAGTCGTAATATTGTCCAAATCCATCACATCTCTTCACTCACTGTCGTGTCTACCACATGAGCCTCTTCAACCACATTCTCTTTCTCTCTCACACACTCAGGCTTGCTCTTTCTCTCTCTCTTGCTCACTCCCTCGCTGCCTCTCACCCTCCCTCCCCTCCCTCCCTCCAGACTTGTTCACCACCGCTCGCATCAGGCACATTCATGACCTCTGTCTGTCAGGGTCAGTCGGTTGGTCGGTCGGTCAGTCAGCATGTCTATCTATCCCTCTATCTATCTCTTTTCAGGCGCAACTCTCCCTTGTCTCTCCTTCAGTACCACTATTACAGTCAGCCATCCATGACATGTCGGATAGAAGCTTCCACATTTCCCATCACAACAGTCATTGAAGCATGACGATGTTTCTCTGGTCATGAGCTCACGGCACGACACTAGGGCATGGGCCTTACTTACATGTATGCCCTTGACATCTCGCAACTCCCATGCTTTAAACTCGGCACTAGAGTCCTTGACCAATTCCATGCCGACCTAAAAAGTCACTGTTGTTATACTCAAAACGATGGCATGGCAATCTTGTGACGCTGATTGTATGATGCTGTTAGTAAGAACCATGCTATCTGCCATCTTCTCCAATCCTCCTTCGACACCGTCACACCAGCGTTTGCCAGGCACTGACTAGAGCTGCGGCCACACTGCCTTGAACTCAATTTGTGGAACTTGGCCACTAATGCACATATTATTCGTTTATGGTAATGTGATGAAGGTGATTCACTGAGAATATGAAGTGTTGTCAGCTTCTGCATCCGGGTTTTCACTTCGTTCATGTGTTATTTTAGGCACGCGAAGCTGGTAGGAACAGGGTTAACAGTAACACAGGCTACACCCACATACCACTTTGCAATCAGTTTTCCATCTCACTACCATTGGGTGAATGCTGACCTTGGTGGTGTTGTATTATACGGACGTTATGGGTTTCTGTTTTAGTAAATAATACAAGATTGGGAGTATGTGTGAAACCATGACTATGCATGAAGCCATGAGTATGCATCAATCTTTTAGTGCATAGATATCTTTTTCTTTAAGTAAATAAGGTATTATGATACAGCTCTTCTACTTCTGCAGGTATTCAATGCTATTTAACCTCTTACACTTACATTGTTTGCATGATAGGGGCCATATATAAGTTAATTTTGAAATACATTTTAGGTTAATGGTGTGAAAAATTAAGAAAATATCACTAATAACCTGAGGTAACAGATGAATTCACCTTTCCAGCCTAGACATCCATCATCAGACCTCGTATGACGTCATAATGAGCTCAGCGCGTGTATGATGACATCATAACCATTATGTCACAAAGGGTTCCATAGAGACTGTCACCAAATCTCAAATGGTCCGACACATTGTATGTCTTTGTAATTCTTTGCTATTTAATAAACATGCTGTTGAATATTTTGAAACTAATTAGACTGGGCGCTGTTGCTGCCTTAGGCAGCAACAGCACCCAGTCAAATTAGTTTCAAAATATTCAACAGCTTACCTGTGTAGTTTTTTGGAAATTGATAGTTAAGGTGTTCAGAGATCGATCGATCCGGACACGAGTGAGGTGTGGGTGGAGCTTAGCTAGAGATAGGCGAGGCATAGCTAAAAATTGAAGGTCCATTGTCTTAGAAAGGTACCATATATGCGTATTTTCATCAGTCCCAACTGTAACAGTGTCAATAACTTAATAGCAATCTCCTTATCTCCTGAGTTGGATGCCTTAATGGGATTGAAGCCATGAGTACGCATGAGGCTGTGCATATATATGCATGTTGCCAAAGTCACATAAAATAGGAACAATTTTACTAAAACTTATATCACCCACCACGGTAATTGCATGCGCTGCCTAGACAAACAGCAATGTATCTTACACAAACACATAATACACCCAGTTGTTATTACACCACAAAAACATCCATTACCGTTCAATCACTACTTGCTAAATCAATTATTTGCATTTTGCTATCAGAATAAGATTTTTATGCCTGCATACACACCTCCCCATGCCTAATCCTATTCCTATGGACCCTCAACCAGGCTACTGGTTGAGTCCCACCTCCAGCCTACCATCAGGTATAGACTGGCACCAGTCTATAATCACCTCATAGTGACGCTTGTCGCTACGCGCGCTCACGCATGCGCATCAGAGCCCAAATAGGAAACAGATGCACTTTTCAATTATTCTGCATGCAGAATAGTTGTCTAAAAATATTTATATAAGTTTTTGTGTTTTGCGCTGTGGCAGCGATACCTTTTGACTTTATATCTCGGAACAATATGCCCAATATGAAGTCAATCCTCCCTAAGTTACGTCTAGGAGTATAATTGTGTTTATATGGTATCTTATAGACGAATTTATATATTACCGGTTTTCGCGAAGATCGTTTTTGCTTCGTGGTATCTTGATTGTTATGCCTATCCTAAATCATCATCATCATTGATAATGTCCAGTCCATATATAGAGCCTGTAACGAAGTTATTTCGAGTGCATTATAAGGATTATATTAAAATCCCTTGAAAGTTTCTGGTAAGGAAATTTGAATTTTCCCGCCGTTAGAACTGAGTTGAGGGTGTGTCTTGTGTGAGAGTTTGAGCGGTATGCTCCATTGTTACGTTTTTTCGTTTGTAGGAGTTAGCGAAAAGGTCAGATAAGACTAAATGTTCGTCGGCAAAATGTGATCGTCATCACTCGATTCGCCGGGCACGTTTGCGCGAAGTGTCCTGTACTACTAATGCTATGTGTGTGATTTGTAAAGGGTGGCCGGTTTTCGGTAGCGAAAGCGTTCTTTAAAGATTGTCGGTCTAACAATCGCTGCCTCTGGTCGTCCTTCCCCTTCCTCCGTTGCTAGCAAGACAAGGGCGGTGTCCTTTGCTTCAACCTCTAGCAACGGAGGGGGGATATTCATCGGGAAATTCGGACGCCGTGATGGCGCTCTTTGCTAGGTTGGAGTCGTTTGCCACCGTTTTGACGAAATCACTTGATGAAAGGATCTCTTCTGCAATAAAAGAGGCAAAAAGGAAGGAGATCTCGTCAAGCTCCGAGGATAGCCCGAAGGCTAGCGGGCGTTCCCGCAAATGGGGGAAGCCGGTCCCCCTGTCCTCTAGACAGGTGATGGAATCGCCGAAAAAGCAGAAGACAAGAGCATCTAAGCTCTTGAAGGTGTGCTCGGATGGTGCACCACAGAAAATCCACGTTAGACTAGAAGGTGACTGGCATAACCTTCAAGCAGTGGTGGCGTCGGTTGAAGCTGGCGTCCATAAGGCTAGTACTTATGAAAATGCCAATGTAACGGTGGTCCCAGTGGTTAAAGTAGTCTCGAAAGCGCCCATTGTTGAGAGGTTGTTACCTAGTCTTGCTAATTCCGGCTACTTCCGTTTTACGATTCTCATTCTTTTTCCGGCCGGACTTCCGGTTTAGCGAGACATCCGGGTCGTCAAGATCCGGTTCCGGCTTCGGTAACTTCCGGTCTGTCTTCCGGTTATGTAGGACATCCGGGTCCTAGAGGTCTAGTGTCTACTTCCGTTTCCGGGTTTTTTAGCGCTTCCGGCCATTCCGGATCTCCGGAGTCTGAGGACTCTTTATTTTCCAAATTCTGGTAGAGGCGTTTCCGGTTCCGGGGTGGACACTAGTCAGTTTACTTCCGCTTCCGGTATTAGAAGTGTACTTCCGGGTCGGTCAGACCTGGATGTAATTCCGATTTCCGTTTCCGGTTTCATGAGAGCTTCTGGAAGAATGCTTTGCATTGTTCATCAATTTCCGGTTCCATTTTTTCAGTTCCCTCTTCCGGTTAGTCTGTACATCCGGATTGTAGGATGTTGATCAGTTCCGGTAGTCTACTTACGGTTTTATCCATCTCTTTTTCTTTTTTTCTTTTTTTTTTTCCACATCCGGATTTCGTTCAGCCGGGGATAGAGTCATTTCCGGTTTTACCCGGCATTACATGTTACATCCATTTCCGGGTTTTCAGCTTCCTCTTCCGGTAATTCTGTACATCCGGGTTGTAGGATTTTGATCAGTTTCCGGTAGTATACTTCCGGGTTTATGCATTTCCGTTTCCCTTTTTCCATATCCGCATTCCTAGAATCTAGTCATCTTCTTGCTTAGAATTAGTCTTATTTCAGTTTTGTTTAATATTGGGAATGTTAAATTGCTGAAAATAGTCATTCTAAGTCATTGCCAATCTTATAGTCTCTCATGGAATGATAGTCTATTCAGACATTTATTCGTTTATCAGCGACAATTTCAGCGTAATTAAAGACTCTCCTGACTGGTTACCGTATGGGATTTTGTTGCAGATTATTTTCTATGCGCATTTCATAAGCCGATAAGTCAGGTGGTATTCTACGCATTATTTCGAGATACGATTTTTGCTTTCATCCAACTTTAGATGGCCAGTTGTCTTCGGGCCATTCAGCATTTTTTCTCGCTCCTTTTACCTCTTATGTCGGCAGGTTGACATATTTATTTAACCAAAGGGAGTTTATTTGTGGAGGGGATAACCCTGATTCTTAAGTAAATCGTAGTATAATTTCGTCAGGCGCTGAAAAGAATTAGATTCAGTAAAGGTTTCATAGGATCATTATGAGTACAGGATTAATGTCTACAAGTACATTATTCGCTTAGAAAGGATAATCAATCGGATAAAGGGGCAGGCAGGAGGAATATGAGTCGGATTCTTCTGCGTTGACATAGCTTCGGTGAGTTCGTTTTGTTTTCTTTTTTCCAGATTTTTGTTTGATTTTCCTTTTATAGCGTAAATATTGCTCTTTTTTGACTGGGTTACTGCGGGCCTTCGAACGGGGGTTCGAGGGGCGGGGCTCGGGATTTGCTGGGTACTTTGGGGGCAGTTTGGCTGAAGGTTGTTGGTGATGCCACCGGCAATTTTCGGTCGGATTATTCCCGGATTATTCGGTGAGTCTTGGGTTTTTGCTCGTTGAGGTTGTTGTCTGGGGGTTGGCGGCAGGCCGGTTGGAGTGGGGTGGGGGTTGCGCTGGAGGGGGGAAGAGCGGATGAGAATCTTTGGATTTAAGCATCCACCAACTATTTCGGTCAACATGTTTTCTAAATCTTTGCAAGTCCAGAGATATTACAGTCGTGATATGTCGTCTGCAAAATTCAGTATTCAATCAGTTAATAGCTAGTATCGGTGTTCAATCTTTCTTGGGGATTTCTAACACAATGGCATTTGTTAGTAAAAAGATGAAATTATTGATGCTAAGATTATGAATATAAGAATCAATAAATTTATTAAAATCTTTTAAGTTTCTGCCTCGTGGCATAAATATCGAATTGTTTAGGATATCTAATTTATCAGCAAGCCCGAGCGGCTAGGCAACCGTTGATGTATTCAATACCATTTTTTATTAAATCTCCATTGTTATACGATGTTTAAATTAGATAGTCTAATGTGGGCCATAGTTCTCTTATCAGGACCTTGTGACTTGTCATGTATGCTATTCATAGAATTGTGATGACGGTCATCACTAGTGACTTTCCCGTAGTTCATGTAGATCTCGGGCACAGGGTTTGGCTATATCTTGACTCTAAACACTCCCATAGACTTACTATGGGGTTTTGGGTTGCCACAATCTCTGGTTAAATCTCTGTAAATAATATTATCTATAATTTTTGCAGAGTCTTTAGCATTATTAATAAGTTAGGCTATTCTGATATGACCCTGTTTGGTCTCCATTCAGAGTAAGCGGTATTATTAAAATATCCATAATAAAAGTGAGTTACCTATTTAGTGAGGTATAAGTGTTATGATCTAGGCCAGGAATTTTGGCATATGTAATCTATGTGTTTTCTATGAGCAGTCCTCTTTACCATATAGTAAGTTTGACACTTCTTTAAGGGTGGCCCTTATTAAAAGGGCTAGATATTCTTGGATCTAGAATCCTTCTATGTAGTCTCCTCTTCCAAAAAGGTTTTCTGTTCCTTATTGTTAGAAGCTATTAGCTTTAGAGGGGTTGTTGTTTGTCTATGATTGTCAGGGAGTCTATAGAAGAAGCTATTCATTGGAAAGTAGATCCAGGCTTCTGTGCATTGGTCGGATTGTCTGTTAGGCTTCTAAATCTCAATTCGTTCAGTCATTGCCATGGGGGTTTTCTTTCATTTTTATAAGGAGGAATGAGTTTTAATCTTATGGATTGTCCTCTATTAGAGCTGTTCGCGGCCTCTGAATGCTCAGATCTTCTCTTACATGTCTCCTTTTCCGGACAGTCAAGCCCTGGTGGTGGATGCTCTGTCTCAGTAGTGGACAGGAATGCTCGCCTATGCCTTCTCTCAAACGATTTTGATTCAGTTAGTTCTGAAGAGGGTCAAGGATCAGGTTTGCGAAATTCTTCTGATAGCTCCCTGTTGGCCAAAGAGGATTTGGTTTTTAGACCTTCTAGATTTTCTGGTAGATTTCCCTCTTCTTCTTCCAGTATTCCAGAATCTTCTATCTTAAGTAAGAGGTCTTTGTGTGCATCCAAATCCAATAAATTTTAGTCTGTGTGTCTGGAGAATCTCGAGTCTGAAGTCCTCGAGAATAAGGTTTCTTCTGATATCAGGATATGATTGACTCTGCCAGAAGGGATTCGACCCGTTGAGTTTACAAGGGTCGATTTTAAAACTTTAGGTGAATGATGTTCAGACCAAGGTTTCGTGCCCGATTCTGGTTCGATACCCAAATTATTAGATTTTTTATCTTATCTGTTTGGGTATTTTCATTTGTCAGTTATTGCGTTCAGGGAGTATAGATGTTCTCTGGTGTCATCCCTTCCTTGTCTTCTGTATGCCGATGTCAAGGATACTAAGACGTTTAATAGCTTTATTAGAGGTGTAAGTAATATTCGTCCTTCGATTGCTAAGTCTTTTCCTTCCTGGAGTTGGGCTTTGGGTTCTTCAAGTTTTGGCAGGTCGCCATTTTGAACCTATTTCTTCTACAAGTAGTAAGCGTGGTTTTGTTTTTAATTGTCAAAGCTGTTTTTTCTTTGTGCTACAGCCTCTGCTAGAAGGCGTTCAAGAGATTCATGCTCTTTCTGCTGAAAAGGAGAGATTTATAGTTTCAGGAGACGGCTTTGATATCCCAGAAGGAATTTTTTATCTATAACTCGCACTAACCGCTATCCTGCTAGTCCGATCATTTTAAAATCTTTTCGTCTGTCGCCATCCGGAAAATTTTCGTGTCCTATTAGGGCATTAGGAACCTTCAATCAGCGATCAGATGTTATAAGAATCGATCCATCTCATTTATGTTTTTCCTACGAGAAAAATTTATCTAAGCCGGTCTCTAATGCTTCGATTGACAGATGGATTTTTGAGAGAATAATTAAGCCTTGTTATGAGATAGCCTCACCGGATCAAATTAATCTCTCCCTTATTAAAGCCAATGAAGTTAGAGGTATGGCTACTTTTTTCGCTCTTTTTGAGGGATCGTCTTTAGATGAGATCATGCAGGTAGCAGGAGGGAAATGTGAATACACCTTACATCCTTTTAGCTCAAAGACCAGAGTGCAGGTTAATCATGGTGTGATTGAGCTAAATGCACTATTAGGTTACGTTATTAGCATTTGGATAAGATTGATTTAATTTTATCCTTGTTTGTTAACTAAAAAAGCCGAAGACTATTTACCAAGTACTTCCCACCATTTTCGTTAGGACTATGCGTCTGTGAGATAGGGGGAGAGTCTTCTTTTGGTTTTTAGTTATTTCTTTAAGTTCAACTTGTTCTTATTTGCTAATCACGTTGTGATTGAGCTAAATACACTAATATGTTATGTTAATAACATAGGGATAATATTGGTTTGATTTTTATCCTGGTTTATTGATTCTCAAATCTCCTCCCACCTTATGTGGACAGGGGGCACTGACCAAATCTACGGGTTTAGCAAGTAGTGATCGAACGGTAATGGATGTTTTTGTGGTGTAATAACAACCCCCCACAGACCCCCCTTGCGGGTTGGTCTGTTGTTTTATTAACCACTATAAAAACATACTTACCATTCAATCACTACGACCCGGCCTCAACCACCCCGCGTGGTAAGATTTGAGAATCAGACTTTAAATATTTTGCACTTAAATTTAGAAAAGTGAATCTGTTTCCTATTCGGGCTCTGATGCGCATGCGTGAGCGCGCGTAGCGACAAGCGTCACTATGAGGTGATTATAGACTGGTGCCAGTCTATACCTGATGGTAGGCTGGAGGTGGGACTCAACCAGTAGCCTGGTTGAGGGTCCATAGGAATAGGATTAGGCATGGGGAGGTGTGTATGCAGGCATAAAAATCTTATTCTGATAGCAAAATGCAAAAAATTGATTTAGCAAGTAGTGATTGAACGGTAAGTATGTTTTTATAGTGGTTAATAAAACAACAGACCAACCCGAAAGGGGGGTCTGTGGGGGGGGTATTGGTGAACAGGCATTTGAAATTTTGTTGAGTTTACCTGATTTCATAAAAGCGGTTGAAATGTTAGGATATACGATGTACATATGATTTTCCGAGCTCTACGATGTTGCTGTAATTGTTGTTGATAGTTTGGCGTCATTTAGTGCTGATAATCACATTACATGTAGGTGGTATCACTGCATGATAACGGCGGCTGCTATTTTGTGCATACTCATGGTTTCAGCATATCCATGGTTTCAGATTTTGTGAAATCATCATAAATGGAAGGGTAATGGATCTACATGTACCAATATACAATTTAGCATATATTGGGGGAGTGGTATCACCCTAATGGTGACTTACATGTAACATCACTTACTAATCTTTAAATCTGTGGATACAGTGAATGATCAAATGGCATACTCATGGTTTCACTTAAAACTTCACCAAATCCGTTATCTCTCAGTTTCATTTATTAACAAATGTTTCTGCTCAAAACAGGGATGATGTAAATTCATATAGCAATAGTGTAATGTTCACTGCGATAAACCTGTTGTATAGTTATATTACATACTGGATTGGTGCATAAGAAAGAATGCATACTCATGGCTTCACTTAACTTCCCCAGCATAAAAAGGATTGCCAAAGTTTAGGGTCTATACAAAACATATTCATTTTTTGTGTCAATATGTGCACAGAACATATAAAATCATAACTAGATTTTATTTGGATGCATTGCACACCATCATGTACTTATAAAACAGAAGTGATAGTAATTATTACATAAAAATTACTGAAAAATGCCAAAAATATGACATGTTATCGCCCACAGTGGTCACAGTTTTCATCGAAAACAGAAAACTAGGTATGCCCTGAAAGCTGTGATAAATGTGCATGCGTATAACATATATGTACACTTCATCATAAATATTTTATTAATGACAGTAGAGACCCAAACTCCAGGGCTTGAAATGTTTGTTAAAAATTACATGTACTTGTCACAGGAGACAAGTGACTTTTTTTTACTTGTCACCTGGCTATCTTTAGTTGCCTCTCAAATATGAAATTGTTAAAGCTCCTATATTAAGTTCCGTCGCTTCCGATTCATTTTTCCGCTTCAAAAACCTATACATATTTGCTGTTACCGCTTTTTCGAAAAAGAGTAAATCAATTGATTATCGTGTACATTCTGAAGAAAAGTTTTTAATCTCCCGCTATTTAAAAATATGTCAGCTTTTCGTGGAAATAGAAGCAGGGGAATTCCCATTTATGTTCGGGAATTTGGGATTTATTGTTATAAAATGCGTAGTGGAAAGAGCATTTGTAGAACAACAGCTGATGTCATCTAATTATCATAATGCCAAGTCGCCCCAAAACTAAATCGCCCAAGTACAGCACAGATCTCGCCAATATATACGATGTTAAATACAATTGCCGATTAGGATATATACTGAAATTATTACTTGAAATGTTTTAAAAACATTATCTGCTGTACATAATATCATATTAATATGCGATATTCACGTTCGCGATGTTACAAAATATGTTCGCATTTGAGAGTCTCCATTTTTTATATACTTCAGTGGATGGCAGGAAAAGCGTAGCCAGCCAATCAAAATGTTAGAAATAGACACACCTCCACATGATGAATAAACCTGCTAATACGGCTACATTCTCTATTTTAGAACGATTTTGATTCACAAACAAAGCCTACAACGATATTTCTGCGATATGTTTTGATAAAATATTTATTTGACAGATCTCATGAGTACTAATTTCATGGGATTTAAGTATTTTTTTACATTTTCCTTTGTTGTCGCATGCGACAAGTTATATTTCTGTTTACTTGTCACTCAAAAAAGTCACTTGTCATCGACAAATAGACAAGGGTTATTTCGAGCCCTGAACTCTGTTTGTCGACGTTTCGTGAGAACTGACCATATATGCCCATTTTTGGGCCAAGAGAAGAGTATTTTTGGAAAATATATCACTGGAATAACTGGCTAAAATAGTGTTTCCATGGCTTCCAAATGGACATTTCTAAACACCATTGCCACTTTCATCATTGATATACATTTGTTATTGTGCCCATGTAATTTGAACCCAGGCTGATTAATCGGGTAATCGCAATTATTCTTAAATAAGCGCGATCACGCTAAGCAATAATCCCACAAGTAGGCTTGCGCGATTACGTGATTAAATCGAAAATCACGATTATGTTGTAAATCGAGAATTTATGTGATTAAAAATTAAATAATCAAATAATCGTGAATATTTTCTATTGCATAAAATATTTCAAAACCTAACTTTCAATTACTTTTTAATGCCATCGGTCATGGAAAATTACATTTTGCTTAATGAATGTATGTCCATTTGCAGGGCAAGAGAAGACTATTTTGGAAAATGTATTACTGGAATGCCTGGCTCGAGAATCGAGTCAGGCATTCCAGTGATACATTTTCAAAAATAGTCTTCTTGTCCTGCAAATGGACTTTTCTAAACACCATTGCAATTTTCCTCATTGATATTCTTTTGTTGTTATGTCTTGGTAATTTGTTTCAAAACTGATTAATCGAGTAATCATGATTATTTTTTAATAATTGATCGCGATCACTCAACGCAATAATCGCACAAGCCTACGTGTATCTAGCCATCAAATGTGATCACTCATCCTACATGTGCATGTATGTTCTCTATCTCACAGGATGATTTTGAAACAGTTTTTTGTTGCCACGATTGTGTTTTTGCCTACGTTTTGTGCGTCTGTCACTGCTATTTTGCTGGAAAGGAAGTCTAGGTACGAGCATGCTGAAGAATTTATGACACCTTATATAGCATATATATAGGAATTTACGCAATTACTATATATCTATCTATCTCTGTGGTGCTCTAGTGATCAAACTGTTGATTGCAACATTTACATGTATCTAACTGCAATATATATTTATAGTCCTCGTCCTGTAAAGCGAAAGGCGTTCGTATTGCATTCAGGTCCTGTCTACAGTGGCATAGTGATGGCGGAGCAATATGGTTGGGGTTGGACAGAACTGGCTCCGGGAGTGAAGTTCAATGTAGTGTAGTGCTGGGGTATTGGAGAGGCGCGCCAAAAGGGCCATTGTGGCTGGTTTTGTCCCCACTCACCAGTATTTGTGTATGGGATGGGCCGCCAAAAGGCTAGTTTTTCCCCCAGGAGCCAGACACCCTCACTCCGCTACTATCTGTCTACATGTATGCGTGTGCATGCAGGTGGGCAGCGCACACTGGTACAACTTTTTAAAGCTTTTCCATGACAATTGTATAGCCATCAATGAGGTAATAAGGAAGACTTTGGCTGTGATCCGGATAAAGAAAATATGGATCCAAATCAGATCAAATATTGTATCTCGGGATATCTGTGAAACTGCTTGTGGAATTTGCCTCACAATTTAAATACACGAATGGTTGTGACTGTACACTAGAATTCCATAACTTTTGTTATGATCCGTTGAAAATTTAAAAACATTGAAAATCCAGTTTTGTTAAAATGTGACGATAACTGGATGGCGAGGGTCTACAAGGTGTGATTGTTCTTGTTGTTTATAATCTCTCTATCTATATTGTACAGTACAATAGGCTAAATTATTTACAATGCATGAAATATTCTGTGAATAATAAATATTCTGTGAATAATAAATATTCTGTAGAATATCTGGAAAATAATTTAAGCATTAAGCTATTGTTTCACTAGGCAACAACAACTTCGAGGAAATCGTTTTAAATATTACTCTTAAAATGTCTGACCACAATTAATACTTTTACACCTTAATTTTCTGTTTCTGGCCAGAACTTGACAATGCAGAAGTACATGTATATAACGCTATACATCTTTTTACTGAAATGCCAATGTTCCATGTGAGTGAGAGAGATGTCCTTTTTGCGAAATTATAATGACTGAGCGTTCTGTTTTGTTGATCAGATTTTAGCCATGTACTTATGATTGTTCTTCAACAGGAGAGGCTTACTGGCTGTATACATGCTTAATGTGGTAAGTTCTTTAAAGATTTAATTGCTAAATGTCAACAAAATCAGATTTTGCTTATTGAATGTTGATTTCACGGCCAAGAGAAGACTATTTTTTTTAATTTACCACTTGAATGACTGGCGTACATGTTGCATGCCAGGGTTCGTACTGGTCATGGAAAGTCATGGAATTTGAAAATTGAAATTCCAGGGCTGGAAAGTCATCATTTTTAGCTTGACTTTATGAAGTAAAACAGCTAGTACAATACCCTGCACGTTGTCCGGTGGCGGCGGCGGTTTTATCGGTGGGGGCAGAGGGCAGAGGTGGCGTCGTCGTCCAATTTGCGTTTAGCTCAACTTTTCTGTTTATATCTCAGGTTTGGTTAATCATACTGGACCCAAACCTGGCCACATACTTATGATGCTACAGAATCTCATAATGACCTTGGGCTCAAAAGGTCAAAGATCAAAGTCACTGTGACCTTGGTAAAAACCTTTTTTTTTTTTTACCATTTACATTTTCCGTTTAGCTCAGCTTTTCTGTTTATATCTCAGGTTTGCTTAATCATACTGAAGCCAAGCTTGGACACATGCCTCCTTATAATGAACCTGATATCACACCATTACACTGCGATCAAAAGGTCAAGGTCACTGTGACCTTGGCAAAAACCTTATTTTTATCAAAATTAATATTTTCTGTTTAGCTCAACTTTTCTGTTTATTTCTCCGCTTTGGTTAATCATACTGGGCCCAAACTTGGACACATGCCTCCTTATAATGACACGGCATCACACAATGATGTTTTGGTCAAAAGATCAAAGGTCACGGTCACTGATATGCATGGTGACTGTCTGTCATCCATCATCCATCTGTCAACCTATGCTTAAAAATGCTACTACTCATTAACCACTTGGCGGATTTAAAACTAATTTGGCTGGAACGACCCTAATGTTTCGGTTTCAGATCATATATACAGAAATTTGATTGGTCAATTTATTTGTGTGAAAATCCGATTTTATGAAAAATTTACCAGAAATTGTCAAAACTACTTATTAACCGCTTAGCAGAATTCAACTTACTTTGACTGGAATGACTTTATGGGGCTATGCTTCAGAAGTTATAAACACAATTTTGACTAGTCATGTTTTTTTGGTGAAAACCATAGATGTTATGAAAAATTTAACTGAAATTGTCAATACTCTACTCCTCATTTACCGCTTGGCAGATTTCAACTTACTTTGGCGGGATGGATCTTATGGGGATATGTGTTCTGAAGCACATCCCGAATTTTACAGAATTTTGACTGGTCACGTTTTTTGGTGAAAACCTTAGATTTTATGCAAAATTTACCAGAAATTGTCTAAACGCTACTCATCATTAACCGCTGGAAAGATTTCAGCCCTAGTTGGCTAGACAGACCCTATCACAGTCGACTCCAGAACCTCTATTCAAAATTTTAATGGGTCAATTTTTTGTGAAAATCATAAATTTAATGAAAAATTTACCAGAAATTGTCAAAATTCTCCATAACCGCTTGGTAGATTTTATCCAAATTTGGCTGGGAGGCTTCTATAGTGGTAGGCTCTACAAATTCTTTTCAGAATTTTTGTTGGTCAATTTTTTGGTGACCATTTAAAATACTACCCCTTAATTAGGGGGGCAATTTCAACGAAACATGGATGGAATGATCCTCTGGCAGTAGGCTTCAACATAAACAAACAAGAATTTTGATTGGTCAATTTCTTTGGTGGCCATCTTGGATTTTTTCGTAAATTATCCATCATGTCTACTGGTATTTCAATGCAAATTGTTCAAATTCTAATGGTCCATGTTAGCGTTACATGCCCGTGGGCTTCTTGTTGATAAGGCCTTCTATATTTATTTTATGTTTGAAGTCACGCTTCATACATGTGTAGGTCATTGTAAAGTCGAGCTTCATGGTTGCATTTCAACCGCATTTCTGGTTTATAATAAGTCATGGAAAAGTCATGGAAAATAGTAATCATGTACAATAAGAGATCTGTTGATATCAGCGAGCTATACAATAAACATTACGTCAACAGTGTATCAAAGCAAGGCTTTGGCTTGGTTGTTGAAAGACGCAATATTCAGACATTTTGCAGAATAACTCGGATTGTAATTTATGTATCTATGTCATGAATAAACATACATGTAGATATTAATTCTTGCAGGTCAGGGAATTTGTTAATTTCTTGTCATGGAATTTCAAACTCAGAAACGTGTACGAACCCCGACATGCACATTTCAGACTGATATGCTATAGTATCAAGTTATGTGCACATGGATATTTTGCTGAAATTCCAATGTTGAATGCACTGTGTGTATGTAAAATAAAAGTTCTTATTTCTACCGCCGCTCATCGTTTGAAAATTCGTTAACCACCCCTTTACTCCAGTGAAATTATCCCTTTAACACTCATATCGGCCAAAAACAGCTTCGGCAGTGGTCTTGAGAAATGTCCATTTTCAGACCAAGAGTAGCCTATTTTTGAAAATTTACCACTGGAATGACTTGCTCGATAATCGAGCCAGACATTCCAGTGGTAAATTGTCTAAACTAGTCTTCTCGTGGTCTGAAAATTGACATTTTCTATGAGGAAATTGAAATTTTGTTGAACAAATTCGAGTGTTAAAGAGTTAAATTAAACAGTTTTCTCTTGACTTAGAAATCGACATTCAATAAGTAAATACTTTCTTATTCTTGACCACTTTAATAGGCTTAGAATCCTGTCAGGGATAAATCCCCGTGTCTCAATTTCAAGGCAAACCATGTAGGAAAACTGTATAGTATTTTGAAATCAATGTGCCTGTAAGCATTGTAAATAGGGCTGCAACGATTCCCTAAATTACGAAAATCTTAAAATAAACAAAGTACACAATTAACTGCAGCACAACAGTGGGAACAATCTGTTTTGGGGAGAACTACCAATAAAATGCAAATTTTAACATAACCTTTTTGCCCATCAATTCCTTGTATCTCAATTTCATGGCAACGATACAGGAAAGCTGTTACATTTAGGCAACAATGGCTTCTAGTCATATTAATTTCAAGATATTCATCAAAATATACTTTACTGTGAAAGAAATGTACTTTTTCAGGGATTTGTCATTGAAAGGGTTATGTTTTCTACCATATGAAGCCAATTGGTAAAGCAAAGAGCTTGGAGATAAACTGTTTTATTAGTGTTTCTAAGTATGACGAGATACGCTTATTGTGTCGCGATATCACGATACATGATAAATCGTTGCAGCCCTAATTTTAAACATGACTGCTAAATATTATCTTGAACTAAAACTTTTGAACTACATGTAAATGTAAGTGCCTAGCACTTTCTTATTGTAATATGAGTCTGGATGTCAATGGACCAATTCTGGCCCGTTATATATGTTCCCTGTGCGGGTAACAGTGCTACGTGGGATATGGGTGCGGCTAATGTGGTATACCGTTGTTGTTATTACACCACAAACATCTATACTGTTTTATCACTACATGCTAAATCAAACCCTCTGTATTTAGCACCAGAAAAAGATTTCTATTCTTGCTTAACATGCCCTCTCATGCCGTTACCATATCATTTCACCCTGAACCAGGGTTCTGGTAGAAAGGCCTCTCACCATACAGCCTGTAAGAGACTGGCACCAGTCTGCTTACACTCCTCAATTACCTAAGTCATTGCGCATGTTCGCTCATGTGCAGAGGCACCCAAAGACACCATAAATCGTTGCAGCCCTAATTGTAGACATGACTGCTAAATGTAATTTTGAACTAAAACTGGAACTACATGTAAGTGCCTGGCACTTTCTTACTGTAATATGAGTCTGGATGGCAATGGACCAATTTTGGCCCTTTATATATATATTCCCTCTGCTTGTAACAGTGCTACATGCGATCTGGGTGCAGCTAATGCGGTATACCATTGTTTCCTGCCTTTGCCGCATGTTTGCCACGTTTGAATGCATTAGCCGCAATTGCTGCATCCGAATAACTGCCCTGTCCATATTTGGCGGTTATGCTTGCGACAATTAGCCGCCATAGCCGCATGTGTGGCTGTCAATACAGATGTGACTATACGGCATTGTAGCTGCATAGATGCGGCTATGTGGGTGGATAGTGCATCCACTAATGTAAATGTGGGTGTATATATTGCAGTAATGGCTGCCGTTATCTAATGTTTGAGAAAGGTTTATTAAGGAACAACAAACGGCATATGGTTCTGGTTTCCATATGAGAGTTTAGCAAAGCTGGTTCGCTCCACCAGACCAATGCAAAAAAATGCATGCATGCATGTCCACATGCATGCACACGCACGCATACACACATGTTTGGTAAGCGTACATGTGCATGTGTAAGTGCACACATGTCCATATGCATGCACACACATACAACGCCCGCACATGCACACTGGAGACGTTCTTGCATTGGTGGCTGGGTGGTGTGGAGGGCTCCAGGATGGGTGAGAAGATTGTAGGTTGTTAGTTTAGCATATCTAAGAATATGGTATCAGTGGTGATATTGTCACCACTTCCTGTGGTGATATTATCACCACTTCCTCGTGCCATTTTGCTGCAAACAATATGTAGGAGAAACTAAGAGAGAATTCCAGATGCCTATCAAAGAACACCTCGGAGACGTTAAGCGTTAAGAACCACAGCGACACACCTGTCACACAACATTTTAACCTCCGCCGGACATGATACAAACTGTATTAAATACAGGGTCATAGAAGTTCTATGCCACATTCCAGACAGCAATGAAGTCACCACTTCATGCAAGGATCGTGAATCTTACTGGATCCACCAACTTCACACCATGGATCCCGGTGGTATTAATCACGCAGACTGGTAACCGCATCCCCCTGTGGGTGAGAAACCATGACTGCTAAATGTGTTTGGTTTTATTTAAAAAATGTATTCACAGACATGAATCTGTTTGCTAGTAAATATGTTTGTTAATAAGCCGGTTTTTCCTCGTTTTTCAATCTCCTTATGCAAATAAATTAGTACCTGCTTTATTTGCTAATTTTAAATTTAATCACATTTTTCTTAACTTGCGTGTAATTGATATAGTTTAAAAAAATAAAGAGTGAATTTCACTTTCGTATCACATTTCTAAGCGACCCATTGTCTGTATCTGCAAACGCCTCTCAACAAAATAAAAGATGAGTAAACTTGTTATGTGTAAATTTACCTGGAACAAAGTGGATATAGTCATGGTTTAACCATTCAACACTCATATCAGCCAAAAATGGCTTCCGCAATGGTCTTGAGAAATGTCCATTTGCAGCCCAAAAGAAAAGTATTTTTTTAAATTTACAACTGGAATGACTGGGCCGGTTATTGAGCCACAAACTCATTCCACTGGTAAATTGTCAAAAATAGTCTTCTCTTGGTCTGCAAATGAACATTTCTCAAGCCCACTACAGAAGGCATTTTTTGCTGATATGGCTGTTAAAGAGTTAATGTCCCTTTGCAGGCTAAGAGAAGACTGAAAATTTGCCAAACCTGTCATTCCAGTGATAAATTTTTAAGAATAATGTTGTATTCACCTTACCTGCAAATGAACATTGGCCAAGACATACAGATGCCAGCTTGATCATTAAAAGGTTAACCTTGTAATTCTCAAATTAAAGAATAATTTAAAAAATCTCAATGAAAATGCCCATTTGCTACAGGCCATTAATGAAATGACTGGATAAGTTAATGAGGCAGGTATTGCCAATGGACAATTTAAAAAAGTTGTTTTCTTGACCTGTAAATAGACATTGCCCAAGAGCGCTGGCAGAGGTAAATTTTTGGGGCCCAGCTTGGCTTTACAAGGGTTAAATGACGACTTTTCAGTCGCAGCTAGCCACAACAGTCGATTAACCCTTTAGACACCTTGAAATTGCAATGTTTCATTTACAAGACAACTACACGTACTTTTATTTTAACGAATATTTTGAAACTTATTCTACCAAAACCTGAAACCAAGAGTTCCCAGTCAAAATAGTTTTAAAATATTCAACAGAATATTTGTTACATCGCACAGAATTTGTCACTTCTGTTCTGTAAGGGTTAACTCTTTAATGACTATTTTAAAAATTGACCACTAAAATGACTGGCTCGGTTATCGAGCCAGTCATTTTAGTTGTGAATTTTCAAAAATAGTCTTCTTGCGCTGCAAATCGACATTGATCATCGCCACTCCATGAAAGCCGTAACACATACCACTCTGATGTCAATATGCTATCTTTTACTGAGGCAATGGCAAAGAAACCGGTGCACAGTTTTCAACAACTTTGGTGGACGATGTTGCGTAGACCAAATTTGTTGAAATATGAACACTAGTCTATCTTTTAATTTAATTTGAAAATTAAAAGTTTTAATGTTGTAATGGTTGAAGCTGTCAGTGGAGTGTTTACCCAGAGACAGTTGTGTGGTGAAATCTGCTCCGGTTATTTGAAGACAGACAGCTGCTAAGTACCTTGTCAGTATATCAATACCAGGGTCAAATTTCATTTGGAATCGATATTAAATTGTATGTTTATTTTTTTAATATTTCCTTACATATATTTCGTGAAAGACTGCTTCTATATTTCATCGTATATCTCGGTGTATAATAATAAAATTAACCCTTTAACTCTCATATCAGCCAAAAGCGGCTTCTGCAGTGGTCTTAACAAATGTCCATTTGTTGACCAAGACTATTTTTGAAAATTTACCACTGGAATGACTGGCTTGATAAACGAGCCAGTCATTCCAGTGTCAAAATTTAAAAAATAGGCTTCTCTTGGTCTGCAAATGGACATTTTCTATGAGAAAATCGAAATTTTTAAAAACAAATTAGAGAGTTAAAGGGTTAATAATAATAATAATAATAATAATAATAATAATTAATAAATGTAGATATCTGGTTAGGTCAACACGGTGAATCGAGACACAGAACACATTTATGTGTGGAAAGTTTGTCAAAATTAACCATTTAATGGTCTTCAGCATAAATGTGCATAAATTGCAACATCGTTTTGGAAATTTCACCACAGATACTGAGTTATTATCCCAGGTTAGGTTATGCCAGTAGAAGAGCTGTTCGGTTGTACACTGTCTATTTGTCTTACAATCTCCGGACTGGCATCAATTGTAAATGTTCCCATCAAAATATCCCACCTGCTTAACACTTTAACTCTCATATCAGCCAAAAGCGGCTTCTGCAGTGGTCTTAACAAATGTCCATTTGTTGACCAAGACTATTTTTGAAAATTTACCACTGGAATGACTGGCTTGATAAACGAGCCAGTCATTCCAGTGTCAAAATTTAAAAAATAGGCTTCTCTTGGTCTGCAAATGGACATTTTCTATGAGAAAATCGAAATTTTTAAAAACAAATTAGAGAGTTAAAGGGTTAATAATAATAATAATAATAATAATAATAATAATTAATAAATGTAGATATCTGGTTAGGTCAACACGGTGAATCGAGACACAGAACACATTTATGTGTGGAAAGTTTGTCAAAATTAACCATTTAATGGTCTTCAGCATAAATGTGCATAAATTGCAACATCGTTTTGGAAATTTCACCACAGATACTGAGTTATTATCCCAGGTTAGGTTATGCCAGTAGAAGAGCTGTTCGGTTGTACACTGTCTATTTGTCTTACAATCTCCGGACTGGCATCAATTGTAAATGTTCCCATCAAAATATCCCACCTGCTTAACACTTTGACGCTCATATCAGCCAAAAACGGCCTCTGCTGTGGTCTTGAGAAATGCCCATTTGCAGACCAAGAAGACTATTTTTTTTAATTCACCGCTGGAATGACTGGCTCGATAATCGAGCCAGTCATTCCTGGTGGTAGATTTTCAGAGTTCTCTTGGTCTGCAAATGGACATTTTCTATGAGAAAATTGAAATTTTCTTGAAAGAATTTGAGCGTTAAAGGGTTAAATTGCTTCTCATTAGGTACATGCACATACATGAGTGTATGCATGCGCACATCCTTGCACACGTGTGTATGTTTGCACATGACACAGTGTAATTCATGGTCGTGCAAACAAACTATGTTTGTTCTATATGCATACATATTTCTCCTGAAGGTGCTAAAATGATTTTCGCTCTGCATTCAGAGAAAATCTGCAAATGATTTTGATAAGTAAAAATAATTCCAAATAGACTTCCACTCGGAGAGATATCAAAATATCTAGATGAATTTTAACTATAAGCTGCATGTAATTTACCCCCTGTGCATTCAAATTATGAACGTGAATGATTTTGATTATTTTTATCTGACCTTTAGGGTTTGAACATTTGTAGATAATTAGTGTGATATAGTTCAGCTTTTGGAAAGAACATTCCTTTTATCTGGAGCAGATTACTGTCTTACCATTGAGTTGTCAACCTGTATTATTTGATTAATTAATTGCGCCCAGCGCTATCTGGTAGACATTTTGATAGCAATGGTTCTGTAAGCTTTGTCTGTCTTTGACAACAACAGCTTGCCGCAACATTTTTCTCAAAATATAAACCAGGATTCCTTCCAAAGACTTGTATGCGTACAGAATCCGAAGAATTTCCCGCATCAATAAAAGTTCCAGTACAAATGTATTATAGAGAATTTCTCTGATAGACATGTTTATCAATAGCTTTCCATTGATGCTCACACGGCCCTCCTTTACATCTCTCTGAGTATCTGTTAATAATTTTAATTTCTATAGTCACCATGCCTTCGGGGCTGGCATGAGTAAATTCTTCCGCAATTTGATATGAATTCCTGGCACACCATATTCCATATTTCCGAGTTTCGCGTTCACCTTTACTCCACATGAGTACACAGAGGTTAGTCGTTTGTGTCATTGAATCTCCTTGTGAAGATGGCTTCCTCCGAGGCGTGATCGCTGTGTTGTTTTGTTGATGTAGATGAAGGTGATTAGCAGTTTGCTTTTCATGCTTACAGGCACTTCTTGATTTAGTTAAGATCTTTGTTTTCATTTCCAGCAGCCCTGTTTGACCTCACGCTTGGTAGGGGGTGATGCAGTTAGTGTGATGTTATTGTAATGGGTTTTAATGAGGCGGTCTCAATGCCTGTTCTCCCCTCCCTTCCCCTGCGCTCCTCCCCCCTCCCCCCTCCCCCCCCCCCCCCCCCCTCATCAACACTCAACTCTAACCTTACATGTTTTCTAGCAGTTCTTTCTTAACAATTTAACCCTCAAATTTGTTGAAGAAAATTTCATTTTTGTCATAGAAAATGTCCATTTGCAGACCAAGAGAAGACTATTTTTGAAAATTTAACACTGGAATGACTGGCTCGGTTATCAAGCCAGTCATTCAAGTGGTAAATTTTCAAAAATAGTCTTCTCATGGTCTGCAAATGGACATTTCTAAAGACCACTGCTGAAGCCTATTTTTTGATGATATAATGGTTAAAGGTTTAACCCTTGTGCCCCTGACATAAGTTCATTATGAAATAATAGAGGGATATGCTCCATCAGTAAAGTATCTGACATCATAATCAATTACTTCACTAGTTAGTAGCCCCAATCTAAATGATGTACTTCGTCATAAAAATCAAAATTTTTGTTATAATGTACGACTTGTGAATATTTTCTTTGGTGAAATTACAATTCAATGAATATTTTGTTAAAATGTTTGAAACTAATTTGACTGGCCATAGGCAGCAACAACTCCCCATCCAATTGGTTTCATAATATTCAAGCGCTTAGATTGTACCTGTGAAATTACCTTGAAATTGGGATTCTGGGAACTCAGTGTTCTCAAAGTGTATAAATTGAGTTTCAACGGTTAGAAATGTGCAGAGCATACATGTAGCTAGAAATGGGCGGGACTTAGCTAGAAAGCTGCTGGCATGGCTAGAAATGGGTGTGGCATAGTTAGAAGTAGGCCAGACTTAGCTAGAAGTAGGTGGGACAGCTAGAAATGGGAGGGGTGTGCTTATCTAGAAATGGGTGTTTAGAAATGGTCGGGACTTGACTAGAAATGGGTGGTTAGAAATGGTCAGGACTTGACTAGAAATGGGTGGAACTGAGCTAGAAATGGGAGGATCGTAGCTGTAAATTGGTGAGACTTAGCCAGAAATGGACGTGACCTAACTAGAAATTGGTGGGACTTAGCTAGAAATGGGCGGGACCTAGCTAGAAAACGGAGGGACTCGTCTAGAAATGGGTGGGGCTCAGCCAGAAATGTGGGTTAAATAGAAATGGGCGCGACTTAGCTAGAAAGGGGCAGGCTTAGCTAGAAATGGGCAGGGCTTAGATAGAAATGGATCCCTGTTTTCAACAGACCATCCCAGAGAAAAACAGGAATTCAGGGCCTGTGAAAGGGAGACAACTCCTCGCCATTTTTTTGCCAGAATTTGACAATTATTTGCATAGCATGTATTGCTATGCAAATTATAAATTGTAGAGTTGTCAGCAAAAGTATAGGAATTAATGATAAACTAAAGAAAATCAATGATAAATTGCAATCGCGTACATAATTTGCATAGCAGATACAGCTAATTATATTTGCAGAATGTATAGCAACTGCATAAATGTGTAGCAAATTGAGATTTGATACCGGATAAATTATGCCCTGAATTCTGCCTCCACATCTAACCCTTTAAACCTTTACCACACAAACTTGTTCAAGAAAATTTCATTTTTTTTCATATAAGATGTCCATTTGCAGACCAAAAGAAGACTGTTTTTGAAAATTTACCACTGGAATTCCAGTGGTAAATTTTCAAAAATAGTATTCTCTTGGTCTGCAAATGGACATTTCTCAATACCACTTGAGAGCAGTTTTGGCTGATATGAGGGTTAAAGGGTGAATCATCAAGATTGGTCAAGAAAATTGAGATCTGCGCTTAAGCGAATGTCCATTTATAAGCCAAGAGATGAGTATTTTTGAAAATTTAACACTGGAATGACTGGTTCAGTTAAAACCAGGGTTATATTTTCACACAGCCTTTTCTGTGCCAGTAAATGGACATTCTTCAAGACCACTGCAGTGGCCATTTTTGGCTGGCTTGACCAGTAATGAGTTAAGTAAGTATGTGGAAGGCGTGTGTATGTATACATTTTGAAACCAACATTGCTCACAGCTGTTGCTTCTCTTAGACAGCAACAAGATTTAACCCTTTAACACTCATATCAGCCAAGTCTTGAAAATGTCCATTTGCAGAGCAAGAGAAGCCTATTTTTGAAAATTTACCACTGGAATAACTGGCTCAATAACCGAGCCAGTCATTCCAGTGGAAAATTTCCAAAAATAGTCTACAAATAAATTTGAGGGTTAATGGGTTAAAATACATGTAGATGTGGAACATTGTTTCCAGAATTCGGAACAACTGCTTCTGTAGGGACAGTGGTTTTCCGTTTCAACATTTGCGATTTTCCGTTTCACAAAATTACTCATTCCGTTTCGCGGACTTAGTAAGCTGCATGTACAAGTAATAAATTAAATAAAACAGTCAAATTTATGTTGTGACGCCGTCCATCCATCCGTTCGTCCGTCCGTCCATCCATCAGTCCGTCCATCTGTCAACTAACGACTTCTAAAGCACCACTGGGCCGATTTCAATTATATTTGGCAGGAAGTATCCTTAGGCCATAGGGATCAAAGTTTGTTCAAACGAAGCCGATCGGCCAATTTGGCCGGTGGCCATCTTGGATTTCGGCCGATTTTAGCAAACCCCATGAAATATGATCTATGGCAAGAGCTGAACCAAGTTTGTTCAAGGGAACTTGATTGGTCAAATGGTTTGGCGGCCATTTTGGTTGCCCTAGTTTTAGCGAAAACAACTTCTTCTCCCGAACCCCTGAAGGGAGTGGGCCAATATTTGGCAGATATGATTGAGGACTAAGGGCCATTCAAGTTTGTTCAAGGGAAGTTGATCCATCAAAAAACATGGCCTCTGTGGGCCAATCAAAACATACTGTGTTTGTAATGTGTTTGAGGGTGGCCATATTGGGGTTTTTTTTATTTGAGGGATTTTGAGGGTGAAATTGGTTTTATATGTGTTTTTGGGTATTCTAATCCCAAATTTGCAATTTTGGAAACTGCCGGATAAACGGTTTGGCGGCCATCTTGGATCATTTTCCTGTCAAAAGCTCCCATACTAAAGCAATGGGAAATTTAAAATGTCTTCTAGAACTACTGGGCTGATTTCAATTATATTTGGTTGTAGAGATTCAAGTTTGTTCAAACAAAGCCAATCAACCAATTTGTCTAGTGGCCATCTTGGATTTGGCCAATTTTTTAGAAATGTCATTAAAAATCTTTGCCGAAACTGAGCGATTGATTCACAAGTCATAAAATATCATTTAGGGCACGAGCTGAACCAAGTTTGTTCAAGGGAACTTGATTTGCCAAATGGTTGGGTGGCCATCTTGGATGGCATCTTGGATGGCCTGGTTTTCATGAAAGCAACTTCGTCTCCAGAGCCACTGAATGGATTGTACTGAAATTTTGGAGATATCATATTGATGACTAAGGGTCATTAAAGTTTGTTCAAGAGAAGTTGATACATAAAGAAACATGGCCTCTGAAAGGCCACGTGAGCCTATATTGTGGCGACCGTTCATCCTTTGTCCGTCTGTCGTCTGTCAACTTCTTCTTTAAACAATTTCATCTCGAGAGGCATTGGGCCGATTTCAATTATATTTGGTAGGAAGTATCCATAGGGTCGTATAATCATCTCAGAAACCGCTTGGGGGATTCATTAAAAGCTAATGAAATATCATCTAGGGCAAGAGCTGAGCCAAGTTTGTTCAAGAGAACCTGATTGGTCAAATAGTTCAGCGACCATCTTGGATGACCTAGTTTTCGTGAAAACGACTTACAGAACCACTGAATGAATCGGGCTGAAATTTGGGGGATGATTAGGAACTAACGGCCATGAAAATTTCAAGGGAAGTTTATACGTAAAGAAACATGGCCACTGGCCCCCGTTGGTCAAGCCAGCCAAAAATGGCTTCTCCAGTGCTCTTGAGGAAATGTCCCTTTGTACGTCAAGAGAAAAATTTTTCGCAAAATTTATCACTGGAATGACTGGCTCTATAACATTTCAGTGAACATTAAATTTGCAAAAAAAATACTCTTCTGTTGGCCTTAAAGGTGTGCTTTCATATGGATTCACACTAAATAAGCTTAAAGTACTTGCTCGGTGACCAGTGTTACATTTTCAAAAATAATGGTCTCTTCGCCTACAACTGGATATTTACTAGACATTAACTTTAATTTTCTTGACCCTTGACTGGACATTAAAGAGTTAAAAGCTCCATCCGTACTGCCCTCCCTCTCCCCCACCCCATTCTCTCTCCTCCCCCCATCTCCTCCCCCAGCCCCCCTCTCCTCCCCCCTCTCTCCCCACTTCTCCCTCGCTGTCTCTCTCCCTCTGCCTCTCTCCCCCTCTCCCCTCCCGGTCTCCCTCCCTCTTCTTTCCCCTCCCTCTCTTTCTCCATCTTCCCTCCCTCCTCCCTCCTCTCTCTCCTTTTGCCTGGAACCACCAGTGTGAGATAATCACAATAATTTTCATCTGATTTTCTTCTCACTTCATGGACAATAATAACATGATTTAATTCATGGGTATCGTGAATATTTCTATTGTAGTTTATCTCTTTCCACAAAGTCTTGTTTGGGATTACACTTTGCAAACACTACAATTATTCATCCTGCAGATGAGCAGTGTCTGAAGCGGGTTGTAGTGACAATGGGATGAGAGATGAAATGTGTAATCAGTATGAATTATGCAAACACTTCTCATATTCTCAGCAGCTTCTTTAAATATTTGCACACGTTATGGATAAGGCTGTGCTTATTAAAATGCTTAACCATTTAACGGTGACAAGTCCGCCTAGGATAGTATTTACTTTGGATTGATTAGGCCTATCATAGTACGGTAATCATGGAGGAATCCAATTTTAGCTATATGCCCCGCCCATCTCTAGCTAAGCTCCACCCACATTATGCTCGTGTTGAGATTAATTGATCGCTGCACTCTGAATCTAAGTTTCATGAAAACTATACAGGTAAGCTGTTGAATATTTTGAAACTAATTTGACTTGGTGCTGTTGTAGGCTTGCACTATTTTTTTCAAAATCGCGATTTTCTACGATGCAATTGAAAAAAAATTGAAAAATCGTGAAAAAATTGAGCAGACCATCTGATTTTAAAACTCACCATTCAGCAATAAAAAAATACAGTTATAATCCGTTCACGCATGTATGTATCCATTGTGTTTTTTCTGTTCACTACATGTACATGTAAGTCCTAATCAAAACACAAAGCTCTATGGTAAACAAGCTAACAATAGCAAGTTAACACCTTTGTCATTGAGAAAACCAGCTAGTTACTCTGTCGAATCGCCATATAATTTTCTTTCTTACCACTGCAGACCCTGAGTCTATCATGAAATACCAAGTATATACTTAGTTGCAGAGTGTTAGGCAATAATCACTGAACATAATTCTTTTTAATTCTTTTAGCAATTTCAGGCGGCATTCTAACTTTTCCTTTTTGATTCGGTTGTCATGCCTAATTAAAGAAAATAACGCAACAGCATTCCAGATTGTTGTATTTTGAACTGTGCGTTCTGTTGATTACTCTTATATGTAAATTGTTCATTCTGAAAGCAACTATAAACTGCACTTTAGGACGAGTTTACGCTGTTGCTATCGTAGCTACTCAAAGCTACCATCCTATGTACGTGTATATGGATTGCGCAGTATCTCCCATGGTACTAATATTAGAGTCTTCGTGCTACTTGGGTAATGACCTAAACTCATCCTACAAATGGAGGATATAAGCGGAAGCCGATACATAATATGATTTATATTTTTTTTCTCGACGAAATTTTATGTCAAATTTTGATGAAATGAACAATGTTTATTAAACTATACGCAATATTTAGGCGGTCCCAATTTAATAATTTCACTCCCGCGATGATGGATATAAGGTATACATTAAGCATAGACGTAGGATAGTAAGAATTTGTTGCGTGAAATTGTGTTTTTATTTCATGCTATTTTTCTATCATTTATTTCAACTTTTTCTAGAAATTCCAAGTCCCAGTTTTCGTGACTTGTTTATACTTTTGGGAATGTGGACATACGATTTAATCGAAAATCGCAATTTTTTATATAAAATCGATCGCGATGTTTCAAAGCAAAAATCGCGCAAGCCTATGCTGTTGCCGCCTATGGCAGCAACAGCTCCCCGTCAAATTAGTTTCAAAATATTCAACAGAATCTTTATTAACCGTTTAATGGTCAAATTCGGTTAAGAAAATCTAAATATTTGCATATTTAATGTCCATTTGCAGGCCAAGAGAATATGTTCGAAAATTTACCACTAGAATGACTAACTAGGTTATCGAGCCAGTCATTCCAATTGTAAATTTTCAAAATTAGTCTTCTTGGTCTAAAAATGGACATTCCACAAGACCACTGCAGAGGCCAGTTTTGGCCGGCTTGACCATTAAAGGGTTAAATAGTAAAGACACACAAGTTGTACAACTTGACGGACTAATAAGAATTTGTGACAGAGTACAAATGTAAATAGCGTCATTCATGTATTTGATTATGACATCATCCTGCACATCTCATAGTTGATTATGACGTCATATGATTGACTGAGAAACTGGATTCATCAATTCTGAGTAGAAATCTAGGTTTACGGGATTGAGATCCATGTAAAATATGTATCTTGCATAAAACTAATAATATATCTGATCGATGGAATGACCATTCAGTGTGAGCACGCTATACTGTTTTGATTCGAGGAAAGGACGCAGGTTTATGCCATGGCGACTGTCCGTTGTGTGTCCATTCATCATCCATCTGTCAGCTTTTCCTTTAAACGACTTCTCAAGAACCACTGGGCCGATTTCAATTATATTTGGCAGGAAGCATCCTGAGGACATAGGGACCAAGTTTGTTCAAACGAAGCCGATCGGCCAATTTGGCCAGCGGCCATCTTGGATTTTGGCCAATTTTAGGAAACGTTTTTAAAAATCTCTGAAACCATTTGTGGGATTGATGCAAACCTCATGAAATATGATCTAAGGCAAGAGCTGAACCAAGTTTGTTTCAAGGGAACTTGATTGGTCAAATGGTTCGGCAGCCATCTTGGTTGACATAGTTTTAGCGAAAACGACTTCTCCCGAACCGCTGCAGGGGTCAAAATTTGGCAGATATGATTAGGGACTAAGGGCCATTAAAGTTTGTTTACGGGAAGTTGAACCGTAAAAAAACATGGCCTCTGTGGGCCAATCAAAATATAGCGTGTTTGGCGACCATGTTGGATTTTTTTATTTAATGGATTTTGAGGCCGAAATTCGTTTTATGTGTTTTTGAGTATTCTGATCTCAAATTTGCAATTTTCGAAATGGTCGGATAAGTGGATTGGTGGCCATCTTTGATCATTTTCCCGCCAAAAGCTCCCATACTAAAGCAATGGGAAATTTAAAATGTCTTCTCGAGAACTACTGGACCAATTTCAATTATATTTGACAGGAAGCATCGTTAGGGCATAGAGATTCAAGTTTGTTCAAATGAAACTGATCGGCCAAGTGGGACGGCGGCCATCTTGAATTTCGACCGATTTTTAGAAACGTCTTTAAAAATCCTCTCCGAAACCGCTTGGGAGATTGATGCAAACCTCATGAAATATGATCTAGGGCATAAGCTGAACCAAGTTTGTTCAAAGGAACTTGATTGGTCCCATGGTTCGGTGGCCATCTTGGTTGACCTAGTTTTAGCGAAAACGACTTCTCCAGAACCGCTGAAGGAATTGGGCCGAAATTTGGCAGATATGATTAGGGCCTAAGGGCAATTAAAGTTTCTTCAAGGGAAGATGATCTGTCAAAAAGCATGGCCACCGTGGACCAATTCAAATATAGTGTGTTTGGTGGCCATATTGGATTTTTTTATTTGATGGATTTTGAGCCTGAAATTGGTTTTATATATGTTTTTGTGTATTCTGATCTCAAATTTGCAATTTTGGAAATTGTCTGATAAACGGTTTGGCGGCCACCTTGGATCATTTTCCTGCCAAAAGCTCCCATAATAAAGCAATGGGAAGTTAAAAATATCCTCTTGAGAACTACTAGGCCGATTTCAATTATAGTTGGCAGGAAGCATCCGTAGGGTGTCGAGATTCAAGTTTATTCAAACGAAGCCGATTGGACAATTGGGCCGGTGGCTATCTTGGATTTCGGCCAATTTTTAGAAATGCCTAAAAATCCCCTCCGAAACCGTTTGAGGGATCTATTCAGAACTCATGAATGGCCTGGTTCTCATGAAAGCCGCTGAATGGATTGGGCCGAAATTTGGGAGATATGATATTGATGACTAAGGGCCATTAAACTTTGTTCACGAGAAGTTGATACATAAAGAAATATGGCCTCTGTTTTCTTGTTACAAGTCTGCTCAACTCATTAAAGTTGTACTTATTGTTAATAACCATTCTAGTTGAAATGCCTATCGTCCAGGAGAGCGATTTTGTCAAGTTTTGGGGAAAAAAATAATACCACGAAAATTTAACTCATTTTCGCATGGTACAAATTCTTGCCACCTTACGACTATGTTTAATATATACCTCAAAACATCATCGCGGAAGTGAAATTATTAAATTGGAGCGCCTAAATATTGCGTATCCATTAATAAAGATCATTTATTACATCAAAATTAATCCTGAATTTTACATAAAATGGCGTTGAGAAAAGATATATATATCATGTGATTCGCCTCCAGTCACAAAAGACTGCTTTTAATTAGAGTGAGTACTCGGATAAAATATTCTGGCCTCAGAACTCTGAATACTATATTAGTAAGGGAAACATATGAAAATCTGCCAACTAAATCCTTACCAAGAAATTTCTTCACAAATGTGTTTCTAAAGATGTGTAATAACATGTAGTAAAAGATTGAAGTTCAATCCCCGGGGGAAACCTCATAAAAAACTTGTTAAAGTCGGGGTACTGATAACTGATTTTCGAAAATTCGAAAATGCTTAAATTGGATTTGAGTAAATTTTTAGAGGTCAAACTAGTGTTTTTTCAGGATTCTGAGTTGATTGCTAGCATTTATATTTCACCCACACAACACATTGGTGAAGAAATTTCTTGGTATGGATTTAGTTGGCAGATTTTCATATGTTTCCCTTACTATCCTTAGTGAAAAAAATGACACGCCCACTTTTGCATTTACATATAAAGTTGCGTTTATTTCAATTATTTGCATACTATTCAGAGCAAATACTGATCCACCATGTCAAATGGTTCAGGAGTCAATGTCTAAATCTTCTTCAACACCATCATGGACACAATTCTTGCATGAAATGCCTTGACACACTCCACATGCTGAAATGCACTTGACACCATTCTTCTTGCAACTGCATCGCCGGTTGCTGCAATTTTCATTACAATTGCAGCTTGTGAACTGGAATAGCTCCTCAGGAGCCATGGGGTCGAGTGTTGTAACTGGCTCATAACCATGAACACCTAATGTCCATCTATAGGCAATGGGGTCCAGAGACATGCTCCGTAGAAGGATCCAGTCCCGGTTTTGTAGGTAGGCACGTAGAGAATGGTGTGCAGCTGCACCCTTTGTTGGAGGTAGAGTCTCTGGTTTCATCAGTCCAGCCGCTGCCTTCCGCGAAAACATGTTGTAGCAAATTGTACCCAGAGTAGTACCTGGTGCATGGTAAATGTACAGGAAGATCGCAGTACCAGCCTGAATCACCGCATCCTTAGTAGCGTGCTTGTCAAGGAAGATGTCCATGTGTTCATCAATGTCCCCTGTACAAAACCTGCAAAAGAATGCACTTCAAGGTTTATTTCAGATATTTCAATATACAAATATTTCATTATGATTACATAAGCATTATTATTAAAAACTACTTGACCTATACTATTATTATAAAAAGGTTATTATTATTATTATTATTATTATTATTACCCTCGCCCTGTAAGGGGAAGAGGGTATTGTAATCGGGTCTGTCTGTCTGTGTGTGTGTGTCTGTCTGTGTGTGTGTGTGTGTGTGTGTGTGTGTGTGTGTGTGTGTGTGTGTGTGTCTGTCTGTCTGTCCGCACCGATATCTCAGAAACTACTGATCCGATCTGCCTCAAATTTTAACACAATAAAGGTGTTGGGCCCCCAAGAGAATTTCCAGAGGTTGGTGGTGATCCGACTAAAATTATCCGGATCGGATCAAATTACGGATCAGTGGATATCTCGAAAACTAACAATCCGATTTGGCTGAAATTTTAACACAACGATGTGGGTTACTGTCCACTTGGATAGCACCAATCAGGGCTCAATCTGACAAAGAAAAAAATCCGAAAAAAAATCCGAAGATCCAGAAAATCCGAAATTGTGACAAAATGGGAGGGGCGAGGGTTTGCATTATTATTATTATTACCTGTTAAATAGAGTTGTTCTCCCATGACCAGCGATAGCAGAAACCGTATCACACCCGGTGAAGGCATGACAAAAGAGCAGGTAGCGTCTCTGTGATTCTGAGAGAGCGTCTCGGATACCCATGACATCATAAGAGCCCTTCGATGTGGTAAAGAAGAGTGGGTGGTTGGTACTTGAGCTATGGTGCACCAGCATTACCAGCACGTCTGCGTCTTCTGCCCGCACCTGAAAATAGAACCAGATAATTATGCCAGTGGCTTTTGAGACCACAAGCTGTCTGCTCTTTAAAACAGGTGGTCATACGACCACCCGTCTTAGAGAACTACCGTCTTGTGGTCTCAAAAGCGGGTCGTTGCTACAGAGAGGGTTTATTGTAGCTTTTTACAATAAGATGACATGTAATTCTACTGACCTCAACAGAGCCATCTGTAGCAGCAGCCAGTGCCTCTCTCACAATCGAGGTGTCAGCATCATTGTCACTCTGCTCCGCAGTAATATGAAGTTTTCGGAATGTTGACGAGAGGAGATGGATGAGCTCACTCTTGTTATGAGTGTTGTCCAAGAACTTTGCTCTAGGTGTCCAATGTACCATATCTGGTCGAATCTGGATATCACAGCACGAGTTCTTGGTACGCCGGATGTGGTCGTGATCTTTTGGCGATCTGCTATAGCCATCAAAGACCACAATGATCTGAGCGTGACGACCAAGGCACTGCACGTAACTTAGGTAACTGTTGGCAATCTCCTGCCAAGTCTGACCTTGTTCCCACTTCAGCATGTAGAGAAGCCATCCACCATCAATCACCAGAGTGGAGCAGGGTTGGTTAGTTAGATCAATCGAATCGGTCAACTCCTTCAGGCTAGTCTTGGAAAAACCTGCCTTGTTCGCCTTGTTCATTTTCTGATCTTTGTTGCTGAAAAGGGACAATGGGAAGGGAGTCAGCTCATACTCTAAGCTTGTCTCAACTGTCATATCCCGTTGGGCGAAAATGATCAGTCGGTTGAACAACTTCAGTGAGTCAAGATGAATCTTCTTCTCGTTGACCTTAGGAATCTTTCTGAGTGATGACAGGGCCTGTACTTTTGACTTCACCTCCATGGTCGATGTTGCTGACTGTCCATCTAGCTTGACCTGCATCTCCCTCCCTACTTCCGCTGCTCTCTCAGCATTGACTGGGTCATCTCCTGTGCTCGTGAATCCAGTTGAAAAAGACACGAGTAACTCCTTGTCTCGATCATGGTCGAATGGGTTGTTCTCCTCGAACCATTGGATGGCAAGTTCAACTGCCTCAGCATCTCGCTTCATCTGTGTTTTGGCAAGATCTCTATGGAGTGGAGCATGTTTCTTGACATCTTCCTCCATGAGCTGGTTGACATTGGAGAAGTGATTGAGGGTGAGCACCCAGCACTTGTGGCAAGAATCACTGTTTCTCATCCTACCTCTGGTCATTCCACCTTCTGATTTGGCTGCCTTCATTAATGTCTGCTCGATACAGATGTCACACCAGGTGCCGGACCAACCATGGCTGGAGTAACGGACAACGTGGTTTCCATTGGTAGTGAAACATTCTAAGGTCTCTTTGTAAGCAGGCAAAGTTTCGAGTTCCTTCATGAGTTGACAGTACAGCCGCGCGCCTTTGGCATATTGATGATGGCCAGCAGCTGCAAAAATGTCCAGCATCCTGGTAACAATGCAGGACAGGTGAGCATTGTGGTCTGCAAGCCGCTCAGTTCGGATGAACATCTTGATCACATCTACCATGTGGTGGTACTGCACCCAGAGTGTAGGCGTTCTTCCTCCTTCAGCGAGTCTTTTGAAGGTTTCTTCAAACCTCTGTTCAAACAGGGCAACTACTGGATCTGTGTGTCTGGCTCCCATCTTCCCGTCAGCTACCTTCTCCATGAAGGTCCTCATTTCACCCAGCTCCTCCTCAGTGAAGGTGTGTTTCATGACGTACTGATAGATGGCTCCATCGATGAGGAGGTGAGCACGAATTGCCTTGTCAAAACATCCTCCATCCAGGATGTGGTTGGCTGTTTTACTCCCTGGATAGATCAGCTGGATCAGCTCTAGTAGTCCAGAATCCTCCATGATGTTACCAATGGAGCTAAGGTAGGACTTCAGCAGGTGAAATCCGCCCAACCTCGCAATGACGGGTAGATTGGCCTGCTTTATGATGTCCACAGCCTTCAGCCAGATCGGAAGATCGAACATCACTATAGTGATCCTGTCTGCAGAGAGCCGCATACACGCCTTGAGAGTGGTGAAGATGGTATTGTGGTTATTAGGGTCACCTTCGATGACTGGGAGGAACTCGATCTGCGTGCTGTGCTTGACATCATCTGCATGGATGCTCTTCATCCAGCCATTCCAGTTGGAGTGTGGGAACTCAGGATCCTGGGCTTTGATCACCCACCCCGCTGCCCAGAGTGTATCGCCTGGAGTGAGGAGTGGCTTGTCTTGTTCTACAGAGGACGAGAGCTCAGCGATGGGAAGGAAGCTGATGGTGTTTATTCCTGTCTGTTTCCTGTTGGTGAATGGAACAATCTTCACTTCAGCTCCCCTCAGGATCTTAGCTTTATCAAGTGCCTTCAACTTCACCCTGTGGACAGCTGCTGCCGTCTGCTGATCTGGCAAATGTGGTGCCGGAGAGGTGACTTTGATCCACCCCATTGAATGAAAGGGAGTGTTTCCGTGAATAGAGACAATGTTTAAATCTATATTGTCCCCAACAAACTGAGTGACTGCATTGCTTGTTTCACCAACCTCCATAGAGACCACCTGATCATCACTTTCACTGGCTGTCGTAACTGATAGATCCTCAAGTGCAGCATCAACCGCAACCTCATCGATCTGCTCATCAGTTTCTTCCACAATGGTATCAAGAGTGTCAGATGTATCTGGGATGCTATCTCCATTCCTGTCATTAAGGAAGCAGTATTTGTAGTTTTGTGTCTCTGAGTAAGACTCCGTGTATCCCAGCCGGTGTAACTTGTTGATCATCCATTTTGACCCAAATCTATGATCAAGTTGTATGGCAAGCCCCATCTGCTATGGCAATACTCCTGATCGAGGTCGACAGGCCTTGACAAAGTTCTGACCCCAAACAGCTACTCTTTCGTCTGTCTTCACAATCGGTCTCAAGAACATCTGAAGGCTCTCAGGAACAAGTGGCAGCTGACTCTGGATATCAGTCATACTGTGTGCAGTGGGGTATGACTTTGGATCTAGATCAACAATGGCAATGTCGTTACATATGAACTTTAGCGCTGTCTTTATGATCTGAGTCCTCTCATCTCCTTGCTCAAGATTAGCATGATGCTCGCGCAGAATGTTGCTTGTGTCATCTTTCATGCAGAGCACATCTGCCCTTCTCTCCTGTGATGTGAAATACAATGTGTCATGGTATTTTTCTTGAAGTTTCATCTTTAGCCAATACTTTGAATAGGAGAGGCCCTTATCTGGGGACTGATCGAACTCCTGCAGTTTTTCGTGGACTTGGCCCAGCGTCATCACCCCATGCTCAAGTTGTGAGTCAAACCATTCACAGAATTCACTAAAAACAGCCTCTCGCTCCTCATCGATTTTCCTGTGTCCTCTCTTCCTTTGTCCTTCATCTTTAGTCTTGGAGTAATGGCTACCGGTCTCAAAAAGAACTTTGCAGCGCAAATGATAGAGGGTTTCTTCTGCTACCAAGTCGTTCACCCCTTCCAGGCGTCCAATGACTTCAGCGCCCCAGTCATCCCCGCGATTCTGTGCTGTCCTCAGCAAGCTTGCCTTCAGTCTATCTGCAGTCAAATTATCTGGTACTCTATATTTCTTTCTAGCATCTGCTGGCTTATTTTTGTAGAGATGTGCAGGTTGTTTGCAAAGAATGCATACATTCTTGTAAAGAAGCTGAATGGATGGTGAAGTTGAAGAACTGCATGCAGTGGATGCACTGAACTCAGAGGAAATGCGCCTTCGCTTCATCTTTGCTGACTCTTTCTCTGTCTTTGATGCTTGAGCTGACTTCTTGGTGACCTCGACAAACTTGTTGTACAAATCAGTTTTACACTTTTTGTGGTACCTAAGTCTTCCTTCATTTTCATCCTCTTTCATACACTCCAAAATCGTGGCATTTTCAACCGCTTCTGCATGTTCCAATAAAGTAGAGTAGCCTTTACAAGTTAACTGTACAAGCCTCTGAGCTGGTGTCTCCAGGCCTTCACAGATGAAGCACTTGAGTATAGGTGAAGTAACGTCTTCATCCATACTGCTAGACTGTCATATCCTGCAAAGTATAATTATAATAATAATAATAATAATAATAATTAATAATAATAATAATAATAATAATAATAATAATAATAATATATCTAAGCTTATTTACCATGGCAAATAATAAAAAAGAAACTGTATTAGGTATGTATGCAGCCTGCTGTAGCGAGCGCAAGCGTGCATGCGTGCGTGTGTGTGTGTGGGGGGGCATTGCCGGGGGTGGGGGCGGGTTGGAAGATGTGCAGGAAAAGTGGGTATGGCCATTTTTCCACCAGGGAGTGGTCTTGGTGAAAAATAAATGCTAGCAATCAACTCAGAATCATGAAAAAAAACCCTAGTTTGACTCTCAAAAGTTACTCAAGTTCGATTTAAGCATTTTCGAATTTTCGAAAATTGGTTATCGGTACCCCGACTTTAACGAGTTTTTTATGAGGTTTCCCCCGGGGGTTGAACTTCAATCTTTTACTACATGTTATTACACACCTTTAGAAATACATTGGTGAAGAAATTTCTTGGTAAGGATTTAGTTGGCAGATTGGTCAAATATCTGATAAAATGCCCTTACTATATATTATCATTGCACGATAGAAACTAAGTATTGTACTTTAGGTCTGATAAACAATTTATCAATGTTTGATAAACAGCTCCCGTTACAATGTAGCATACTGGATCTCACGAGAACACTGCACCTCCAATTGCATAAGAGCCAGCGGCTCGCCAACATAAGAAGCGCTTTATTCCATTTTGGATCATTTAATGTTGATCGGCATTACAAAATTAATGCGCAATGCGAGAGAAAATACTGTTCCATTATTAATTTTCTCTGAAGAAATATTATTGCTCTGTTCTGATTGGATAAATTCGCCCGTACAAGCCAATGAAAATAGAGAATGGCAGATACAATGTATTAGAAGAAATCTAGTAAACACAACTGGTGATCTCACCACATTCCTAATGTCACATGATTTCTGTATTTTCTCGGCAACAATTTATGTCAAAAGTACATGTAGCATTGATTTTGATGTAATAAATGATCTTTATTGAAGATACGCAATATTTAGGCTGTCCCATTAATAATTTCACTTCCACAGTGATATTTTTAGGCGTACATCAAACATAGTGGTACGGCAGTAAGCATGTGTATGGAAATTGCGTTCAATTTCTGTGGTAGGTTCTATTTGAGTTTTAACCATTTTAAAGAATAGATTTCAATTTCTCTATGCCTCCGTTCTATGAGTATAAGGATTTTTGGGGATGGTTTGGGCCAAAATTTAGCCTGTATCCAATACAAGCTAGCGTCTTTTCCTTGAATAAAAATGGTAGTTGGGATGTACACAGCTGTGTCAGAAATGTAATGAATTTGACTGACAGACTGTCGTATACGAGTTGTGAGTTGCAACAAAAAATCTTTGGCAATGACCGAACTGACAGTTAGTTGTCAAACGCTAGTAAAATTGAAATACGTCGGAAGGGCGAGGGTCTGCAATCTCTGATTGCTCTTGTTTTATATAAATTTCGTTATGCGATTACAAGTCAAATTACGTGTGTTACATGGCTAGAAATTAACCATGGATCCCAGGATCTGTATGCCTTTTTTGCATACGGTTCACTACTTTAGGACAGTAACTGATCCGGCTGGATCACTGTTTCAGCAGGAGTGGTTTTCTACCACAATTCAAACAAGATTTACTGGTTACATCATCAACTGGCTGGTGTAATCTGTGATGCTTTAGCAGTTTAATTGTCAAGCCAACCAAAATAGCCTTTACAGTGGTCTTCAGATATGTCCATTTACATGCCAAGAGAAGACTATTTTTGAAAATTTACCACTGGAATAACTGGCTCGATAAACAAGTTTGTCGACTGGCTCGATAAACAAGCCAGTATTTCCAATGGTAAATTTTCAAATATAGTATTCTCTTGGCCTGCAAATGGACTGTACATGTAAGCAAACATTTTTACTTCTTGTGGTGCATTCAGAACATTTAATTAATTTTACAGTTATTTGACAGTAGGGATCAGTACAAAATTCCACAGATTCTGTAAATTTTCTTGTGTGCTGATCTGTCTGGATCACATTAAAAAAAGTTAAATTTTAGTCCTGGTGTTAATAAACGTCTTAAAATAAATATTAACCATTGCCAAATATAATGTTTTTATTCTGACAAAATGAACTCTTAAATCACAATATTTCAATTTAAAGGCGCAGATTTATAGGTAAGCTCTTGAATATTTCAAAACTAATTTGACAGGAAGTTGTTGCTGCCATAGGTGGCAACAGCTTCCAGGCAAATTAGTTTTTGAAATATTCAACATAATTTTGTATCTGGTATGTATATTATCTTAATGGCGGTGATGGATTGTAGACGTTGCAAAACATTGGCTAAAATAGTTCAGATTTGGTTATGTACAATGGATCTTTCCAGTTTTAGCTATACCCACCCATTTATATAGCTAGACTCCACCCACACCTCGCTTATGTTGGGATTGATCTATCCCTGAATTCCATGACTAACAATTTCCAGAAAACTGTATACAGGTGAGCTGTTAAAACTAATTTGATTGGGTGAGTCAAATTAGTTTCAAAATATTTGACAGAATCTTTATTAAATAGTAAAGACATACAATTCGTACAACGTATCTGACTATTAAGCATTAAGACGGACTAAATCGAGTCATTCATGCCATAATTGATTATGACGTCATCCTGCACGTCACGTAGTTGATTATGACATCATATGATGGATGGATAAACTGGAAAGGTCCATCGTAATTGACTAATCTACATACATGTACATGTATCGACTTAGGAATTTTATTATCTGTGTCGGTTCCTGTTTATGTGCGGATGCAATCTTATTAAAATATCATTGATATTGCAAGGCGTAATTATGTAGAATGCTTAATTTATACATCGCATTTTCTCGATCTAAATGAAAATCCTGTTTTCCTCATCATCATTGGAACGTCTTCAGTATGATTGGAAAAAATTAATTAACTCGCATTAAAAGATGAAAATTTGTAAGCTTGTGTGAACGAAAGACTGATGTTTGTTCATTTGATAACTGGTGTGCTACAAGCTGAATATTGCTGTATTATATAATATTAACAGCTTACAATAAGAAAAATTTCAAAATTAACACAATTTATCCTGAAAATAGTTAGGAATTCATCTGGACAAGGGTTAGATATAAAAGGAAAGGCAAAGGATATGACTGACTAAGAAGTTTTTTGAGTTGAAAAAGAAATTGGTGGCCGCTGTTTTCTCGAGAGCCCTTGTAAAGGAGGGAATTGAGCTCATAATCGCAGCACAATCTTTGAAGGGAGAAGACATTTCTTTAAGTCTTTATTGAGCAATTGCATCTTATTCTCGCATGAATTGATATTCAATTGGGAATGCGTTTAATGAGTATTTCTGTTTAAAAGAAAATTTAATGATAACGTGCTCTTATTAATGAAAGAAATAAAACAATTTGGGCTCTGATTCTTAGTGCCAGTCCTGAATTGGATGTTTGGAGGTGATTTGGTAATACAAGTGTTTGTTTGTTCACAGGAAAGGGGCCTAGATAAAGTCATCATCTGCTTGATTGAAATTGTCCTGCAGTATATAGTAGCACTTTTCATCCAGATTTCTCACAACACTAGTTTCAAAGGAGGTAAATCCAGATAGTTAAAAAAGGAAGATGGCTGGAAATATTTTGTTTATATAGCAGCAATTTCTGCTAAAAAAAATTTTCTAAATATTCCGTAGAACCCGAGTTAATGCGGTGACTAAATACATGTATTGTGGGCAAGCCTGGGTTGAGATACATTTAAACCATTTAACACTCATATAAGCCAAAAATGTCTTCTGCAGTGGTCTTGGGAAATGTCCATTTGCAGACGAAGAGAGGAGTATTTTTAAAATTTTACCACTGGAATGACTGGCTCGATTACCGAGCCAGTCATTCAAGTGGTAAATTTTCAAAACTACACTTCTCTTCGTCAGCAAATGGACATTTTTTTATGAGAAAATTAAATATTTTACAAATTTATTCACGGGTTGAAGGGTTAAAAGTCATCATAGTCTTGTGACATTACAAGAATTAATATTGTCCTTTAATGAGCCATGCTGTGAGTGCTAAATGAGTTCAGAAACATTTAATTTAACATGCTAGCCCTTGAAATTCCATTTCTCAATTTCAATACAACTATATAGGAAGTTCATTAACAATTTGACTGGAACCTGCCGCAGCATATGGCAGCAATATCTCCCAGATAAATTAGTTTCAAAATATTAAAGCAAATATTCCTTTCATCATAAAGTTTTTGTCGTTTTTGATGGCGGGGTTAATTGGTTATGGTTGTGTTGCGTGTTGATGTGAACTGCTCGAGGTGACATACCACTTGTGAACTTTTTCGCCGTTTTAACTTCTCAAGATTGTGTGTTTGTGGCAAACTTTACGAGTCATTACAAAATTTAATATAAATTGTTTTTTGCGCTTTGAAGAATGTTGAAGCACTCTAAAAGAGCTCGTTGCAATTAGCTCCACTGACCCATCTCCTTATTGAGTAACAACTTTCTCTTAACACCCTGACCCTGGGCTAGTTCATGGTTTGCTAAAAATGCGATCTCAAGCGTAGCCTTTGAAACGGATCATTGTGCATGTTTTATTGAGAAGAAAAATTCCTGAGGCATTGAATGTCAGTGCCGTATAGATTGCAATTAGGCATGTACTTCAAAGCTGGAAAATTTACGCCTCGCTTTCGACCCAACTTCCGTATCCACTCTCAACCATCTCTTTGTCGACTATTGAACTACAGACTTCAAAGTAGTATGAAAAAGCGTAGCTTGTGATGTCAAAGCAGAATACGATTACGTGAGCTAGCGACGTTATAAAGCTCATATCTTGTGTAATACATGCTAGGACCGGTCACAACCAGGAGGCGCTTTATATCAAATTATATCTGGAAGCGTAGAGGAAAAAATATCTGCGAGATTTTAACAAAGCAGTCACGAATGTAAATGTCTAATTGAGTTTCATTTGAGCATGTTTCCTTGCATAAAGAGAATACACCGAACTTGTTCATGACTGTTCAGTGTTGCGAGAAATTACAACTGAGTCATTGGACGACTCTATTTACAAGTATGTTTTCTCGTCAAATAGGGACATTGTTGCGCTGAATAGAAATTGCTTGTGAAAGAGCGTGCTCATGAGCTGGGCAAACATGTCCCCTGATGCTGACTATTCACTGCGAGATTGCGTGAAGTGTGAGTGCGGCTTAATAATATACAGGAGCGTGTGTGTGTTTATGAGACAACTTCCCGCCTTCCCTTCCAGAGAGATATTCAGAGATCTGAGTGCCGTTAATGCATCTGCAAATGTACTATGGTAAAATGTCTAATTTAGCCTATTGTGAAACCTCCACAGTTTATTCATGGCAAGGATTTAATTTCTTCACACATTAAATATATTTAGATGTGCTCATGTGACCATCTCTTTTTTTATTTCTTTGACCCCTTAACACTGGAGTTGGTCAAAAATAACTTCTGCAGCGGTTTTGAAAAATGCTCATTTGTGAACCAAGAGACTATTTTTGAAAATTTTACCAGCTGGGCTGACTTGACTCGATAAGCAAGCCAATCATTACATTGGTAAATTTCCAAAAATCCTCTGTCTAGTGCAAATGGACATTTTCTATGAGAGCAATTTTGAGCATTGAAGGGCTAAGACTGCCATGGTCACCTGTCTAATAGAACAAGGTCTGTAGAATCCTGGTAGCTGCAGGTATCAGTGTGACCTTGATATTTGATCTTTTGACCACAAAATTAGTCACCTTTTCAGGCAAACCCTTCCACCCAGGTTAGTCACGATTTCGCCAGTAGAACCAGAGTTATTGATACAGTCACCTGTCTTCTAGAAACCCATACTGTGGTCCACAAAAGGCATATTTTGTGTCACCATGAACTGTTGTTACAAGAGTATACTTAATAGCCACATGTGTGTTTGTCCATCTGTCCACCTGTCCACGCACTTGGCCGTTCCGCTCATCCATGTCCCGCAAGGTAACTAAAGTTCTGTTGGCGGGGATGACCAAATTTGGTGGGAGATCGCTTTTGGTATTGTCATGGTACTATTAGGCCAGGTATAGGAAATTCTGTGTGGAATTTACTATCACCAGTTGAACTCGATATTATTGATTTTAACCAGCATAAATTAGAATGTTCCTAATTATGACCAGCTGAATCATATGAAATCAAGCGTGACGATTCTAGGAGTGTAGTGGACAGAGGACAATAGCCCAATTAATAGCCAGAACAATTAAGGCGACCCAGCCTGCAGTGTTGACATAATAAATGACAGTATTCCAAGACATGTATATGCCGAACTTTTATATATATAATAACATACGTACTTAAGAAAATACATGTTTATAATCCAATAACCATTTTCATTCTGAATCCCCACAAACATGATTTCAAGACATTGGCATATTAAGAAATCTGCATTATTATTTTGGAAATGATTTGATTGAAAGTTGTTGCTGCCTCAAGTAGAAACAACATTCACTCTGATTGTTTTCAAAATAGTCATCAGGATTTTCTGATTTTGTCAGAGTAAAATGCTGTCAACATACAGAATGAATTATATTTATTTCATTGCATTGCATAAATCTGGTATTCACAAAAGTACTATTAGTAAACACTTGATTCTTTAAGCAAATTATTAATGATTTTAGACATGTTCTGAATTTATTTCGAACTTGTCTCTTGACTACCTGTCTGTTTACTTTAACGACCACTAGCTATAAAATGGGCACGAATGTGGAGAATGACATTTAGAATGAGTGAGAGAAACAGTGAGAGACAGAGCTAGAGATAGAGAGATAGAATTAGATTGAGAGATAGAATTATACAGTCATACAGATAGATATAGAGATTCATAGACTTAGAGATGGTTTTCTACAGATAGATAATTAGTATTTGTAACATTTACTATCACCAGTTGAACTTGAAGTAAAGTTTAGACTCATTAAACGTTTAATATCAGTAATATTTGAAGAACGATCTTGCTTATTGTTTATTAAAGTATCTTCACTCGCCGTCTCATCCTGAAGGGTAGCAGAGCTATTTCCACCAAGCTAATCCCCCATGTGCAGAAATAGGTGGAAAATAGCCCAGTAACGGTATCCTGAAAATGCGTGTTGATTTGGGGGGGGGGGGGGGGGGAGTGAAGGTCAAGAGGTCCAAGTTCAAAATTATAGAATAGCCTACTATGACAGGTGGGTGAGATTTTTATTAATATTTGTTTGTTACATCTAGAATTTACCTTTCCAGAGTACCCACCCATCATATGACGTCATAATGAACTACGTGATGTGTACAATGACATCACAATTAATGACGTCGATAAGTACGTCATGAACGCATATTTGAAGACGGTCTATGCGTTGTTGTACAAATTGTTTGCTTTTACTATTTAATAAATATTCTGTTGAATATTTTGAAACTAATTTGACTGGGCGCTGTTGCTGTCATAGGCAGCAACAGCACCCAGTCAAATCAATTACAAAATATTCAACAGATTCCCTGTATAGTTGTCAAGCAATTGATGGCTAGAACATTTGGGGATCGATCAATCTCAACACGGCGAGGTGTGGGTGGAGCTTAACTAGTGATGGGCGGGGCATACTAAAAATGGAAAGGTCCATTGCATTAACCCCTTAAATGGTCGAAACTGCCTCTGCAATGTCCTTGAGGAATGTCCAATTGCAGAGCAAGAGAGTATTTTTGAAGATTCATTACTGGAATAACTGGCCCAGTGTTTGATTGAGCCAGTCATTCCAGTTGTAAATTTTCAAAAATAGTCAGCCTACAGATGGCCATTTTCTGACCAAATATTTTTATTTTCCTGAGCAGTTTTAACCACTAAACAGTTAACCCTTTCACCAATGAAAACGCCATATCTAATTTTCAAGGCAACCATACAAGAAAACTGTTGAATATTTTGATTTTACTGGAAGCCATAGCTGCCTTATTGATGCTAAGGAAGCAAGAAGGTCTTCCAGTAAAATTAATTTTAAAAAAGTCAACAGAATAAGTTTTATATCGTAAAGAATATATGTTTTCAGTGATTTGTCGGGTGAAAGGGGTAAGAAACCATATATGTCTTTAGCATATCCACTCTTAAATGAGATCACAAAATGAGAATTTTTAAGATTTCAATAAAAACGCGAAAAATCAAAAGTTTTTATGATATTTTATGAATTAAAAAGAATTTGACAAATATTCCCAACCTCTGTCACTGTTAATATTTTGGTTAGAGTCACAGATTTTGACACCCCCATAAAATTCAAGGTGTGAAATCAGTCGTCAACCACATGGATTCTGATTACGCCACATGGTTTTTCAGATTAGAAGAAACTGCATCTAATGCAGTTATGAAGATGGACATCAGCTCACATTCAAGCTCTACAAAGTGTAGTTTATCAAATGCTAGTATTTCTCTTGCATATCATTTATATAATGCAGGGCATAATTTTGAATTTGATATTTGCATAGCATGTATTGGTATACAGACTATAAATTGTATAGCTATTGGCAAAAATGTATAGCAATCAACTCTTTCACCGATAAATTCCCTATATCTCAATCTCAGAGCAAACAAATAGGAAAGCTCTTGAATATTTAATTTCAAAATATTCAACAAAATATGGTATACATTGTAAAAAATTTACTTTTTCAGGGATTTGTTAGAAGGGTTAATGATAGAATTTTGAAAATCAAGGATAAATTGCAATCGTGTACAAATTTTGCATAGCAGATACAGCTATGCATGTTGCAGAATGTATAGCAACTGATTAAATATGTGTAGCAAATTGAGATGTGATACCAGATAAATTATGCTCTGTAAAGGTGTCTGAATGAACTGTTGTGATCAACTGTCAATGATTAACAGGAAAATAGTATTCACGAGATAACGACCACAACAATCACTTCACGATTCTCATGGGAAATGAGGACAATTATTTTCCGTGGTAAAATTTACTATGATTTACGAAGTTGAAAATATACAAATAATATTTTATTTTATCTAAATTATATAAAAGTATCATTTGGCATGCTTTGACCGCTTTCTGTTTGTGTTTCCCTTTAAGTGCTCGTTTGGGTGAGCAAATAACGGAGAATGGACACAAACGAACAGATTGACGATTTCTCCCGCACAAATAAAGCACCACTTACACTTTGCGCTTTTTAAGAACATCTGCTTGAATTAAGCGAAAAAAGAGAAATTATCATTTTTTCATGATTAAATATTGACACAGGTAGATGAAATGTTCCGATTGACGCCTATTTACCGCTGTGCGAACAATGTATATACATCAGGTATAATACACACAGCCATGTTTTAATCGTGTTTTTGTTGGTGACTGATAGATGTGAAACTGTTTTCAAATATTTATTTTTATATAAATGAATGCACACAAAGATTTAGGCCCTGGAATTTGGCGTGCTTCAATTTACAGGTAGGAATGTATTAAATATTTTGAAAAGACCCTGATTTAACTTTGGAGTGACTCACACATATGACACCTGTCTTTGGCCAGTCGATGGTGGATTGTGGTCAAGAAAATCCAAATAGGTTCGTAGTCAGCATCCATTTACTGGTCAAGAGAGGACTATTTTTTACAATGGGCCAAGGAAAGAATACTTACGAAAATTTAAAACTAGAATGACTGGCTCAGGAACCGTGTGGTAAATCTGAAAAAAAATTCTGTTCGCCTGCAAATAAACATTTTCCAAGAACCTGATCATTATGATCGACTTTGCCATTAAATGGTCAAGTGACCCATGTTATGGAACCCAAACAGCTAGTTACAGCTGTTCAGATGACCTCTTCATACAGTGATTTCTACCCTTCAGAGTCAAAGGATTGTAGTTCTTTCAGTTACACGTATGTAGTCTGTTGACCATTAGTCTTTAACCGTTTTATGTTTGTTAGAAATGGTAACAGTTTTGCTTAGTGAATAATTTGCAGGTGAAGAGGAAATAATTTTTCAATATTTACCACTGGAATGACTGGCTCTTCCGTGGTAAATTTTCAAAAGGATTGTTCTCTTGGCCTGCAAATGGACGTTCCTCAAAGCCAGTGTTGGGTTTTGGCTGGATTGTACCATTAACACTAACCCTCGAATTTGTTCAAGAAAATTTCACTTTTCTCTTAGAAAATAGCCATTTGCCGACCAAGAGAAGACTATTTTTGAAAACATACTACTGGAACGACTGGCTCGGTTATCGATTCGGAATATTTTCAAAATAGTCTTCTTGGTCTGAAAATGGACATTTCTCAAGACCACTGCAGGTGTTTTTGGCTGATATGACTGTTAAAAGGGTTAAAAGCGTTAAAAGCACCATCTCTTTTTGGCTGCAAAAGCAGAACAGGTGTGAATGTATTAACCATTCACTATCTACATGGCTAAAGGGAGACAACCCATGGTCTTATATTTCTGCTAATATGACTGATTTCCCTTTTTAGTACGTGACCATCAATGGGTTGATTTTACTATTATGTCTACAGGTAAGACTACTTAAAGACAGCTCTACAATCGATAGGATTACACCTGTCTACCTTAGTCTCACCTTGGGGAGCATGAAATGTGCTTGGTAAAGACAGATGGTTGCTTACTATAATGCTAATCACTTCACTAGGAGGTATAGGTTTTAGGGGTTATAAGATCTTGTGAGTTCCTTAACCATTTAACACTTGAATTTGTTCAAGAAAATTTAAATTTTCTCATAGAAAATGTCCATTTGCAGACCAAGAGAAGACTATTTTTGAAAATTTACCACTGGAATGACTGGCTCGGATATCGAGCCAGTCATTCCAGTGGTAAATTTTCAAAAATAGTCTTCTTTGTCTGCAAATACATATTTCTCAGGACCGCTGCATAAGCCGTTTTTGGTCGATATGAGAGTTAAATGTTTAAAGGTACATATTCACACCAAAATGCTTGAAAATAAAATTGTTAAATTTGTATACATTTAGAGGCTTAAATTGTGTATCTAACTAATGAAACAAAATAAATCTTACCATATGATGATTTTATTTCTCATAAATTAAAATACCGGTTATTTTTGTCGAGCCCATAGCGAAGCGGAGGATCATCATCTCGACATAGCGATCCAAATGATGTCTGACGTGACAAGAATTAGGTAAATGTTACAGTTTGTCAATGGGCATTTAATTCATCATTGGTTTATTTGATGTCAATAAAACTTTACAGATTTGTTCTACGCTATCTTTCCATCCAGTCTCCATTATAATGATTGTGATATTTTTCAAATTTTGTCCATACTTTTGTTGGGTTTGTACTATTTTTGTGTGATTTATATCCTGCTTAAGCCAAGAATTAGACGAATGTTAAAGTTTTTCAGTTGACATACTTTGTATTTTATTTTTACTGAGTTTGGACTTTTATTTTTGTTAAAGTTTTTCAATGCTCTTTTAATTGATCAAGGGCCTATCTGATTCCGAGCGTCTTCTTAGCAGTTATCAGAAAGCTTATACATGCTCAAGACGTGATCTACTTCAAAAAATCAAAAGACTTGGAGAAAAACACACGCAACCCATGCATTATTGACTTCCAAACTCAAAGCCATAATGCAAAGAAAATCATCCAAAAGAACTGGGAACTGCTAGAAAGCAGTCCCAAATGCAGAAGCACATTCACCACACCACCCATGTTTGGTTATAGAAAGAATCCCACTTTCAAAGATACCTTTGTCTCGGGCAAATTTTATTTTCCCGACAAAAGAAGATTTCAAGGAAAAACTTTGGCCATGTAGTTTTAGTTGTCAAGTTAAATTAGGGACTCATGTCTCTAACTAAATTTCCTAAATTAAAAAATTAAATTAATTAATACGTAATGAAATTATCATATGTTAAGATTTATTTCGTTTCCTTAAATTTAGGCACAATTTAAACCGCTAAAAGTATAAAAATTAAACAATTTTATTTTCATGCATTTTGGTGTGAATATGCGCCTTTAACATGTTAACCCTGAAATTTATTCAAGAAAATAAATATTCTCATAGAAAATGTCTATTTGCAGACCAAGAGAAAATTATTTTTAAAACTTACTCCTGGAATGACTGGCTTGTTTACCGAGCCAGTCATGCCAGGTGTAAAATCTAAAAAAAAGTCTTCTTGAAATTTTGAAATTAATTTAACTAGAATCTGTTGCTGGTCATAAAAATATTTGTCATGTTAAAATTTTTTCAGATCAGGCTTGTCTTGACGCCTAGCAGTTTATTGGTCAACCTGACCTAAACCGCTGCTGCAGTGGTCTTAAGAGATTTTCATTTGCAGACCTTTAACTGTATCGCTGCTGCAAGCCACCTGACAATAATTGTAATGAGCAAAAACTCTTGACTTGCTGAATATTTTGAAAATGATTTTACTGAAAGTTGTTGGTGGCTGAGCCATCAACAACTTTCAGTCAAATTGTTTTCAAAATATTTAGCATTTCCCGAGGTATATCCTCTGGAATTTGTCGCGTACATTTAGCGCCTCCTGAACACATTCATGTTAATTTTAACAAAGCTTGCCTGGAACTGGGTTCTATAAGTACAGTAGTGTTGGAGACATTATTACAGAAATCTGATTGCCCATGGTATCAAAACTGTAAGTAGATCCTTTTAACCCTTTCCTGGTCAAGTCCGCCAAAACCGGCCTCTGCAGTGGTATTGGGGAATGCCCATTTGCAGGCCAAGAGAAGGGAATTTTTGAAAATCTACCACTAGAAAGTGTAAGTGTGGCTCAAGCCAGTCATTCCGGTGGTAAATTTTCACAAATAGTTTTTTTATTGGCCTGCAAATGGACATGTAATAATTAAATCTTTAGCCTTTCTTGACCAAATTTGACCATTAAAGGGTTACATGACTGCTACAGTAGTCAATGCTCATAAACTCATAAATCAATTATTTCCAAAACAAAAATGGAAACATGTCAGGTTACGTTGTACAATTTTGAACGCGTAAGAAATGTTCGGTTGAATATTTTGGGCTTAACCCTTTTACACTCATATCAGCCAAAACTAGCATCTGCAGTGGTCTTGAGAAACGTCCATTTGCTGACCAAGAGAAGACTATTTTTTTAAATACCGCTGCAATGACTGGCTTGATAACCACGCCAATCATTCCTGTGGGAAATTTTCAAAAAGTCTTCTGTTGGTCTGCAAGGGTTAAAGGGTTAATTTGATTGGAAGGAAAGCTATTGCAGCCTAATGCCTTAAACAGCAATGGCTTCCAATAAAATTAAGTCCAACATATTCAATCGTATGTTTATATTTTATTTTGTAAACAAACATTTGTAACTTACTTCTGATCTGTACTGTACATGTGAACTGTTTGGACAAGTTGAACATTGAAGAGTAGAGCTAGAAGAAGGCACTACTTACATAGGTACATAGAGGCTTCCGGAATTGTTTACAGAAATTTAGTTGGTCAAAATATATGATGGATGGGCATTTGAATTTTCTGAAATTTGAGCCAAACTTTTGGTCTTTTGTCCTGCAAATGAATATTTGTTGTGACCAGTGCAGGTTTAATGGTCAAGAAATTAAAATCTTTTGTTTGGTCAGTGTCCATTTGCAGGCTGAGAGAAGACAATGTTTGTCGAGTTCTATGCAAAGCGGAGGGTGGGTCAACATAACGATCCAAAGAACGTGTGTTGTTCGGCGTGCAACAAGAATCTGACATTTTTCTAATGGACATTTATTTCATCAATACCTTATCTGCTCTCAATAACACTTTACAGATTTGATTTGTGCCATCATTGCATCCAGTCTCTATTATAATTGAACTGATTTTCATATTTTTACATGGTTTGGATTTAGTTTATTTTGGATCAAGAATTAGATGAATGTCAAAGTTTTTCAATGGGTGTTTAGTTTATCAAGGGCTTACATGATCTTACGAATCGTTACAGATTTGTTCTGTATCATCATTGCAATCAGTTTGCAGCAAAATGAAAACGATTTTTAGTTTTTTTAATACTTTTACGTGGTTTGGACTTAGTTTATTTCTGGGTGAATTGTCTCCTTTTAAGCCAAGAATTACAAGAATGTTAAAATGTGTATGTGTGTTGCTACACGTACGTGTAAATGCACGGGTTAATGTGAGCGTGGAGTGCGTCTTCATGTTCTTGTTCTTAAGACATTCTTAGATAAGTCTGTTTCTACTGGAGGCATCTTCTCCAAACTTGGGTGGAAGCTTGCCATTGCGTCCCAAAGATGTATATCAATCTTAGGTTCAAAAGATAAAAGGCAATAGGTAAAAGGCAATAACAACATCTCTCAACAACATTCTTTTCAAAATGGACATTTTTGACACATTTTACAAAAGCTTAATAGTCATGTCTTGCAAGTGTACAGTCCAAAGCCAGGCAGCAGAGGCTGTTTTGGCTGGCTTGACCATTATAGGATTAAGTTGACACAAGAGTGTTTAATAAGATCATCTATAGTAACTACCTGATGGAACAGCAAAATAACGTTCTGTCTCTCACATGCGTACATGTAGCAGTAAGCGTGGGCAGTGGAGCCCATTTTCTGAATCAAATATTTATATTATCTTGCTTTGAACATTAATTTATCATTTTTATACCCTGCCAAAAAATTTGGCGCGGTATTATGTAATGGCGCCGTCCGGGCGGGCGTGCGGGCGACAGAGAGGTTTCCAGATGATAACTCTATTACCATTTGTCGAATCGCATTGAAACTTCGTAGGGTGGTTGTACTAGGTCTTGGGAAGAAACCTATCGAAATCGACGATGATTCGAAATCCAAGATGGCCGCCAGGCACAGTGGCCATCTTGAAAATTGGTTTCCGGATGATAACTCCGTTACCGTTTGTCGGATCGCATTGAAACTTCATAGGGTGGTTGGACTAGGTCTTGGGAAGAAACCTCTCGAAATTGACGATAATCCAAAGTCCAAGATGGCTGCCAGCCACCGGCGTCCAGCTTGAAAATTGGTTTCCGGATGATAACTCTGTTACCGTTTATCCGATCGCTTTGAAACTGCATGGAGTGGTTAGACTAGGTGTGGGGAAGAAACCTATTGAAATTGACACTGATCCAAAATCCAAGATGGCCACCAGCCACCGGTGGCCGTCTTGAAAATTGGTTTCCGGATGATAACTCCGTTACCGTTTATCGTATCGCTTTGAAACTTCATGGAGTGGGTGGACTAGGTCTGAGGAAGAAAGCTATCAAAATCGACATTGATCCAAAATCCAAGATGGCCGCCAGCCACCGGTGGCCATCTTGAAAATTGGTTTCCAGATGATAACTCCGTTACCGTTTATCGGATCGCTTTGAAACTTCATAGAGTGGTTGGACTAGGTCTGAGGAAGAAACTTATCGAAATCGACACTGGTCCAAACTCCAAGATGGCCACCAGCCATGGGCTGGCATCTTGAAAGTTGGTTTCTGGATGATATCTCTGTTACCATTTATCGGATCACTTGCTAGGATCATTGGGATATGTCTGGTGAAGAAACCTATCAAAATTTATGATAATCCGAAATCCAATATGGCCATCTGTCAGCGGCAGCCATCTTAAAAATTGGTTTCCGAATGATACCTCCTTGACCATTTAGCGGATCACTTTGACATTTCATAAGGATTACTGGTCTGATGGGTCTGAGGAAGAAATAAATATTTTCTGATGGCTGTCATTCATTAGTTTGTCATCATGGCGGGGTATTATGCGTCGTTTGTGGAGCTTTTGTTTCTTGATATGAACACGAGTGTGATATTCAACGAAAGATTTGCATTGGTTAGATAATGCGATAATGCGTAAGGAATATTTTTATTGGTAAGATAATGAATAATAATCCTACATGCCTCATGACTCCGAGCAATGACAGTGGAAAATGTCATCATGACGGGATATGTGATGTTGATATAAATTTTGTAAAATATATATATATACACACTGTATACTATCTAGTTATGAAATTTGTGTGTAAATTTGCTTGATAGATACAGAAATTGTAAAAGTTGTATTAAAAGTAATTTATATTCCGAAATAAAAATCTTTTGTTTATCATTATTTTTTTGTTGCACATTGATTAGAACTTTTAGCATGTGATGCGTCACAACGACGAAAACTAATAGCTCAAAATGGTGCTTTAAAACAGGTTTCAGAGACTGACTTTATTGGAATATTGGGCAAAATATCAGTTTATATAATAAGTAGAATCTCAAACTCCGTCCCATTTCAGATTACTCGTTGAAAATTTTCGCATTGCACTCACTAAAGCTTGTGCAATCTGATAATTATTTACTCGGTTGATAATAGTGATATGAAATGGAACCTCGTTTCAGATCCTCTATTTAAGTTATAAAACTTATAACCCAGGTTGCTTTTATGTCTTATTTTTATGAACGTAATTTCTCTCTGTCGATTCAAGTGGTTTCGCTGTGCACCATAAAGCTATTAACCCTATCATGAATTATAAATGTCTGTATCTCTTGCAAAAAGAACAGAAGTTTTATTTGCCTGTATATTATGTCCACTTGACACGATGATTTATTTGTAATCAGACAATAGAAATTGTGAAGTATTCACACCTCGTGTTAAGGACAGGGTCTTTATTTATATTCTCATGTTGATTTATTGTTAGGTAGCAAATATTTGTTCTATGTGAAAATGAAATTTGGTGGTAGCATTTATTGTCCCTTTGTAAGTTTTTTACTTTTGTATGTCATTCCGCTTCAAATGGTTAAGTTTGTTTGTTATGGTGTCTAGGAATGCTAAAAAAAATGGTCTTAAAGATCCTGTTGTGTCAACAGCGCCTCAAAGCCCTCACCATGCTTCTAATATTAGTTAACTCTGACCCTTTTACCTATAAATTCCCCATATCTCAATCTCAGTGCAAATAAACAGGAAAGCTGTTGAATATTTCGAAATGAATATGACTGGAAGCCATTGCTGCCTAGGCTTTCAGTCATATTCATTTCAAAATATTCATTAGCATATGTCCATTCTCAGACCAAGAAGACTGTTTTTGTAAATTTACCATTACGATTTAGAAAAATACTTTTCTGTGGTCATGCAAATAGATATTGTTTATCACCACTGCAGATGCTGTTTTGACCGGTTTTAACATTAAATGGTCAAGAAAATCCAAATTTTTGCTTTAACAGTATCCATTTGCAGGCCAAGAGAAGACTATTTTTGAAAATTTACCACTAGAATAACTGGCTTGGTGATCATTCCTCACTGCATATGCCATTTTGGCTGGCTTGACCATGTTATGGTTACGGTGACAAGTGGGGTTAAACACGCTCTTGAGGTGGGATAAATATATGATTACTGTAAACAATGTCTTCCTCAACATATCTCTGAAGCTCGTTATCTAGGTCACTCATTCATCATCTAGGTCACTGACTCGTTATCTAGGTCACTCACTCGTTATCTAGGTCACTCACTCGTTATCTAGGTCACTGACTCGTTATCTAGGTCACTGACTCGTTATTTAGGTCACTGACTCGTTATCTAGGCCACTCACTCATTATCTAGGTCACTGACTCGTTATCTAGGTCACTGACTCGTTCTCTAGGTCACTGACTCGTTATCTAGGTCACTCACTCGTTATCTAGGTCACTCACTCGTTATCTAGGTCACTCACTCGTTATCTAGGTCACTCACTCGTTATCTAGGTCACTCACTCATTATCTAGGTCACTCACAAGGTAAATTTGCTTATCTGTCTCATTTACATGCATGATTATTTTGAATTCTGTAAAGTGTTACCAAATGAATGTATTCCACTTAATATGCAGCACTTGTCAAATTTTTGCCATTTAGACGCTCTCATTAAAACTGGTTATCGGCGATCGTCACTAATAAACGACACCGGCAGGAGATCACTCGAGAAAAGAAATATAGTCATAAAAATATTTTATTATTTTTGTCCATGTTCAGTGTTATTGCTGACAGATGTGTAATGGCCGCTTCAGACAATAAGAAGTGTTGAGCAAACGGCGTAAATGTGTCCGCGTTGTACAGTGTTATGTCTTTATGACATCTGTCAAGTGCCGTGCCCTGTCACTCGAATGATAGATCTCGTTATTATGGTCTGGGTCAGGTCAGTGCAGGATGTTGACAAAGCAGCCGTTCAGAAAACTAAGAACAAAATGCTGACTAAAAGATTTGTCTTTAACATTTTTATTTGTCAATTATGGTCAATAAAATTATATTTCCTTATTGAATGTACATTTGCTGGCCGAGAGATGAGCATTTTTGAAAAATGTCTGGCTTGGTTATGAGCCAGTTATGCAAAGGGTAAAATAGAAAAGAATACATGTAACCTCTTGGCCTGCAAATGGGCATCCGCTGAGCAAAAAGAATCTTTTTTCTTGACCGACACTTATCATTGAATTATGAAAAACCATCCCTTAACCATCTGTCTTTAATTGAACCATAATCGCTTGCCCCTAATATGTACAGATCGGAAAAAACTTGCCCATTTCGCTGACAAATCCCTGAAAAAGTAAATTCTTTACAACATAAAACTTATTCAGCAGGTGCTGCCGCTTCTAGTCAAATTAAGTTCAAAATATTCAACAGTTTTCCTGTAAGTTTGCCTTTAAAGTGTGATATGGTAAATTCATCAGTGAACAGGTTAACATGTCTCCAGGACAAAATAAAACATACTGTATATTTTGTACAAGATTGGAAGACAATGTTTTTGGAAGACAATGACTTCCAATCCAATGGACCTTTCCATTTTTAGCTATGCCCCGCCCATCACTAGCTAAACTCCACCCACACCTCGCCGTGTTGGGATTGATCGATCCCCGAATGCCCTAGCTATCAATTTCCTGAAAACTATACAGGGAAGCTGTTGAATATTTTGTAACTAATTAGACTGTCAAATTAGTTTCAAAATATTCAACAGAATATTTATTAAATAGTAAAAGCAAACAATTTGTACAACAGCCCATAGACCGTCATCAAATATGCGTTCGTGACGTACTTATCGACGTCATTCATGACGTCATTCATTATGATGTCATTGTACACACCACGCAGTTCATTATGACGTCATATAATGGGTGGGTACTCTGGAAAGGTGAATTATGTTCAAAATATTCAAAAGAACATATCTTACTAACATTGTTTCTGTTTTGGGAACATGTAAGGTTAATTTTGAGCTGTGCATAAATACATCTTGTCGTCTGCACGCTGTTCTATTGTGAATTCAACTGGTTACAGCTCATTTGGAAGTAAACCTGGTATCTTTTTACGTAGCGCTTTTATTAGAAGATCCAAAAGTAGTTCTTCATTTCCTAGTATTGTCAAGATGGAGGTGAAAGGTCACTAGATTTTTTACATAGTTATATCTGTGCCATAAATTTATAGGCATTTAAGTCAACCTTTGTATGCAATGTACTGTCATTTATAACATGATATGTCAGTCAATATCTCATGCTCATCTACCCAGCCGGACAGAATGGCTAAGTGGCTGCTTATTCCACAGTGATTGTCCGTCCATCGTTCATCAACATCAACTATTGCTTTAAAACATCTCATCTGAAACCACTTGGCACATTTTGACCAAATTTGGATGTAAGGATCCTATATAGTGTTGCGCTCCAGAATTTCTATTCATAATTTTAAGTGGTACATTTATAGATCACCTTGGCTTATGACATGGCGGCCATCCATCATTAATCTGTCCGTCAAATTGCGTTTCCTCCTTGTCGCTTTGACCGATCTAAATTTAGCTGGAAAGATCATATGGTGGTATGCTCCAGAATTTTAATTGGTCGATTTTCTTGTCTATAAATCTTAACCACTAGTTGGATTTTAACCAAATTTGGCTTGAAGTATTCCAATCATTCTGGGGTGATAGGCTGCAAGACCTTTGCTCAAAATTTTGATCGGTCGACAGTTTGGGTAAAAATCATCGATTTTATGAAGGATTTACTGGAAATTGTCAAAATCCTTCTCCTTAGCCACTTGAAGTTTGGCTAAAGTACCCTATCGTGGTAGGCTCCAGAGCTTCTGTTCTGAACTTTTCTTGGAAAATTTTTGGGGTGAAAATGTTGGATTTTATGAAAAATGTCCCGAAAATTGACAAAATGGATCTCCTTAAGCACTTGCTGGATTTTAACCAAATTTGCCTGAAAGGAACATGCAGTTAAGGTAGGCTCTAGATCTTATTTTCAAAATTTTGATTGGTCGATATTTTTTTATTAGTTAACCGTCAATTTTTTCCATGGACATCTTGGATTTTCTGAAAATTATCGGTCATGTCTATTTAAAAGCAAATGTTTCAAATACTAATGGTCCAGGTGAACGTTACAGGCCCTTGGGCCTTTTGTTCCTGTGGCCATCTTGGACTATTGAGAATTTCTCAGAAATCATGTAAAAGGCTACTCTTTAATGAATGGACCTATTTCAATGAAACTTTGGTGGAACGCTCCTTCAATACATGTACATACAAAATGTATACTTATAATTAGAATTTGGATTGGTCAATTTATTGCCGGCCATCTTAGATTTAAAGAAAATGTCCAGATTATCATTTAAGACATAAACTCCGAAAATACTAGCCCAGAATTTGTATGTATACTGACTTTAAAGCTTAAATTTCTGCGTTTCTAGCCAGAACTGTTGAATTTTTTACACAAAATATATATATATATATATATATATATATATATATATATATATATATATATATATATATATATGCCGCATGGTCGCTCTTCAGTAACATGTAGAACAAGAGGTTTGTACTTAAAATGCCATTGTTTCAAGTTAGCAGTATTTAGGTTACTTGTGTCCCTTGTACATTCGTCAGCATACTATCTCTGCACTTATACAATAGCATTTTCTGTTTGCTATACAGATGTACATTTTGTACATATTTTCCCAGGCTGCATGTTGATAATTGTTGGAGATTTTTGGATAATTGATGAATCCAGTTTCTCAGTCAATCAGTTAATGTCATGATCAACTATGTCACATGTAGGCTGACGTCATAATCAATTACATCATGAAAGATGCTATTTAGTCTGTCATAAATGCTTACTTAGTTAAATTAGTTTCAAAATATTCAACAGCTTACTGGTACAGTTTTCTGGAAATTGAGATTCAAAGAGTGCAATGATCATTGATCGCAACACAGACAAAGCGTGGGTGGAGCTTAGCTAGAGATGGGTGGAGCCTAGCTAAAACTGGATTCCCATTGCGTACATGAATCATGCGCCACACTCGACTTCTTATTTCTTGTATGTTTTAAGTTTTAACAAAGGTAATCGCTTTCTTGCGGTAAGTTGCATATGCCCCATATTTTCGTTGCCATTTGACAAGACATGAACAATGGAGGAATCTTATCTAGCACTCAAGGACCTGGCATCATAAGTAAATACGTCGCCTGTTAGGTAACATCACCACCAAAATGACATACATCTGTCATAAAATCGAAAACTCTCACGAAAGTGTAAGGACTGTATGACTTTGATGAATTTACAATTTAATAATGATTTTGTTGAATGTTTTGAAACTTATTTGACTAGAAACTGTTGCCACCATAGGCTGCAACATCTCCCGGTCAAATTAGTTTCAAAATATTCAACAACGTATCTTCATAGTTCCCTTAAAATTTAGATTCTAGGAATTCAGGTTTCAAAGTTTCATATCGATTCCAATATTGGTACAAAGTGGCTGGAGCATAGCTAGAAATGGGCGGGGCATAGCTAGAAAGGTATCCTTTCATTATGAGTCGCATTGTGGGTTTATTCACAAAATACACTCAGTTTGCGAGTGTTAACCCTTTAATGGTCACGCCAGATAAAACTATGGTCTTGTACATTTACATGCCACGAGAATACAATTTTTGAAAATTTAGCACTGAAATGACTGGCTCGATAACTGAGCCAGTCATTCCAGTGATAAATTTTCAAAAATTGTGTTGTCGTGGCCTGTAATAGACATTCAATAACAAAATATTTAAATTTTGAAGAGCAAATTCAACTGTTAGAGTGTTAACTTAATGCAAATTTCAAATCAAAAGCTGTCACAACATAGAGTCTATATGGTCTTTTTTGATGAATTATTGAGTTTATTTAATTTTCTACCTTGACTGATCAAAGGGATTTGGCTGTGACTATCTTTCAATCATGAATTCAATGATGTTTGTGACGCAATCTGTAACCGTTCATCCTTTGTCACCTTACTGAATAGAACTTTTTGAAATCGCGAAATCGTGTTCTCAAAGGTAGATCAGAAGATTTGTTGTACAGTTGTAATAATAAAAGGTTGATAATGTTTGATATGGTATGCAGTGTCAGTGATGGCTGTCAAGTTTTCTACACATTTTAGAGTTTATGCCTTTGCTGGTAAAATTTGAAGAAAATCTAAATATTTGGTTAGTGAATGTACAGGCCAGGAGATGTATGTAGTGTCCAGGATAGGTATATATATTTGAATATTTACGACTGGAATGACTGGCTCAGTTATAGGAGTTGGGTATTGCAGTGGTAAATTGGACATTCCTCAAGACGAAGTCCTGCAGAGGCCAGTTTTCGCAGGCTTGAATTTTAACCCTTTAACGCTCATAGCCAAAAATGGCTTCTGCAGTGGTCTTAGGAAATGTCCATTTGCAGACCAAGAGAAGACTATTTTTGAAAATTTACCACTGGAATGACTGGCTCAATAACAGAGCCAGTCATTCCAGTGCTAAATTTTCAAAATTAGTCTTCTTGGTCTGCAAATGGACTTTCTATGAGACAATTTAAATTTTCTTGAACAGATTCGCAGGTTAGGGGATTAAATCTGAGCCATAAATGTAGGTATTAAATCTGCTTTGACTTTAAGTTGTACAAATGAGATTAACATTTTTTTTGTTTCGTATGATGATTACATGTAGTTGAAGAATAACTAGAATGTGCAGTCGATGGCACACCATTGCAAATTCCCATGCTTTCACCAACTTTAATGTTCTGGCCTGCACCCTTCACTACCCCCACCCCCACCCTGGGGACGGAGACTAATGTAAACATTGTCTTGCAGTCTGCAATTATAATAGGTAAAGAACATACCAAATTTGGTTGAATTCCGCCAACTTTCTGCAGGCGCCTTCACCCTACCCCCACCCCAACCCTGGCAGCGGAGGTTAATGCATATGTCATCTTGCAGTCCACAATCATATGGGTAACTCACATTTAGTGAATTTGATTGAATTCCACCAAACAGTTTCGAAGCAAATAGCTGGATGGATGGACAGGGGAACAGACAGAGACAATTGCAATATACGAGGTACCCTCCTTTTTGTCAAAATGTTGGGATAATAACTGACTGTACACCTGGCATGAGGACGATTAGTAAAGAATTAAAAATATTCAATAACATTCATATTTGTCCAGTTAATTTAATCTGGGCCTCAGAACAAAACCTGCTTTGTGTAGTGATATATAGCTCGATATGATAATGAGTTGTCCAGCCATGCCATCGACAGTGAAATAAGAAGAATAATAGCTATAAATGGATCATCTACCCACAATGCGACTCATAATGAAAGGATACCTTTCTAGCTATGCCCCGCCCATTTCTAGCTATGCTCCAGCCACAAATGTAATGAATTTACGTAACATTAGGACATACTTTAGTGATCACTCCCCCCCCCCCTCCCCCCCCCCCCCTTGTTAATCCTAACACACACTAACAGAGTGGTATACTACTTTGTCAAAAAATGCCAAAAATTTAACTGACCAATATACTGACTAACTTACCAACTCATGCTACAGTTACCATGGAGTATGTAGCAGGGTTTGAAGCGATTCTATAGCCACTACAGCTACATTATCAGACACAGCTTCTCAGCTGCTTCAGAAGGAGCTGTTGAAAGCTGTGATCCACTTCCATGGATATAACTCAGGGATGCATCAAAGAAACAGCAATAATTAAATATATAGCACCATTTTCAGTCATTTCTGAGGAATACACCTTTCCACATTCATTTCACAAGTCATTTCACCGGGATTCCCTGAAATCAATGCTCAGAGCATAATTGTTGGCTGGTAACAAGCAGCTGACCCGTATTGAGTTACTATTGCACTTAAATACACAGCAACTGCAACTTAAACCATTCCTATGATAAACTAAAATCACTATATTATTTAACTCATACAAAGCATGTTCAATTGCCTAAAGATTAATGCATTATTTTTCGTATTTCTGTTAAATTTTCACTGGGATCTTTCCATATATAAAATATACCATTATACCTCGATTCATTAAATCAAGTGGACAATAGGGGATACTTTAAAATCACAATCACAATCAACTGTATTAAATTTTTACAAAAATATAAAAACGACTGCAGAAATGTATAGGAAATTGGCTTAGCTTTCCAATGATATATGACTTTGATAATATTATGAAACTAGTGCTTCATATAAACTACTTAAAGTGCGTTGTATCGGATTCCAATTAGTAAAGTAATGCTGTTTGCTCGTCAGCTATCGCCATTACCAGCCAAATGTGGTATGCGCAATGCATTCTGGGAAGGTATTTTCCCAAAATATGGTAATGTGGGAAAGGTCTATTGTTATTCCTGCTTCTTCACTGGTTCTTCACTTAACCCTTTAATGGCCAAGCCGGCCAAAACCGGCCTCTGTTATGGTGTTGTGGAATGTCGATTTACAGGCCAAGAGAATAGAATTCTTGAAAATTTACTACTGGAACGACTGGCTCGATAACTGAGCCAGTCATTCCAATTGAACCAGACAATTTTATTATATTGTGTCACTCATACTATTAAATACTCGTAACTGCCTATTTGTGGAAATATATTTGAAAAAATATGCAGACAACAAATAGAAAGTAGTCCCCATGGGCCTATTCGTGTACCGTCTATTAACCCTTACCACTCAGATATCAAAGTTTAAAATTTTCAAATTTAATTTAATGATGAACTGGTGTTCATTTTTCAACAAATTTGGTGGAAGATGTTGCTGTCATAGACATTTAGATTCTATTAGTTTAATTAACTTGTACGCATTTAAAGCCAAGGTGTAAATTATATCACCTAAACTTACAGATGTTTCTTCGATGCACGAACCGTCTCATCAATGACTGCAGATTCTTCACTGTGATAATACTTCATTACTGTGCCAACTGTAATTCACAGACTATTCATCTGTTCTTATGCGCTGATGACTAATAGGTGCCAATAACTTTGCTTTAATTATTATACGCCGATGACTAAAAGACGTCTAGTTTATTATAGCATTTATCTATGCACCGATTACAAGTAGGCACCATACGGTCAGTTAGACCTCATTATCTTAATGTTATCTGTATCGCGGCGAATGACGTTCTTAGACTGTTCTTTCATGTTATGTTAAAGTTATAGTTCTAAGAATGTATACACTTGCTTTAATAATCTTACAGATCTTCAGTATTGCATCACTTAACTTCTTCTAAAACAGCAACACTTTCACTAAGGATAGTTTCTTGTGCCTGCACCAATAGACACGAGACATGGCTCATAAACCCTAAACCTAATATTAGCTCAGATATTTCGGCTATGACATTGTAGCAAACAGAGGTGGTTGCTCCAGCGGCTGTTTATTGTAAAGCTCGCTTTTCGGTGCCACATCGGTATCAGTGGAACACCACTAAAAGAGTCTATACAGGCCATGAGTCTATAAAGACCATTTAATTAGTCCCCAGAAATTGTTGACGGGGACTATAAGAAACGGGCCCCGTCTGTGCATCCATCTGCATTTAGTTTCCTTTCGATAACTTCAGTTAGCTTGAATGGATTCATTTCACATTTGGAATGTCAACTCCTTATGACAAGACCTCGGTGGGGATTGCATATCAGCAAAAGGTGTCCAGACTCACCAGAGTTATCCCCCTTTATTTCTTGAAAAATTGTAAAATATGTTGTTTCCGCTCGATAATTTCAGTTAGCTTAAATAGATTCATTTCAAATTTGAAATGTCAACTCCTTATGACAAAACCTTGGTGGGGATTGCATATCAGTGAAATGTGTCCAGACACACCGGAGTTATCCCCCTTGATTGCTTGAAAAATCTTTAAATATGTGGTTTCCGCTCGATAACTTCAGTTAGTTTAAATGGACATTAACTGCTTGGGCAATTGACTTTGCTGGAAGAATACTAGGCTGGTAGGTTTCAGAACTTATATACAAAATTTTGATTGTTCAATTTTTCCAACGTGCACCTTGGATTTTTTGAAAATTTTGGGAAATCAGTTAAATGGCTACTACTCATTAATCATGTGAACGATTTCAAGCAAACTCAGCTGATATGAGCCTAGAGGGGTATGCTTCAGAGCTTGTATACAGAATTTTAATTGGACAATTTGTTCATTGGCCATCTTGAATTTTCCTAAAACTGGCTGGAAATCATTTAAAATTCTACTCATTAACTCTGTTGGCAATTTCAGTCCGACTTGACTGGAAGGACCCTAGTTTGGTAGGCTAAAGAGCATGTATGCAGAATTTTGCTTGGTCTATTTTTCCGGTGGCCATCTTGGATTTTCCAAAATTTTGGGAATGCAGTTAAAAGGCTACTCATTAATCACTTGGCTGATTTCACCCAAACTCAGCTGGAAGGACCTAAGGCTGGTGCGCTTCAGAAGCTGTATACAGAATTTTGACTAATTGATTTTTATTGGGTGGCCATCTTGGATTTTCTGAAGAAGGGCAATACCTTATTAACTCCTTGGCCAAATTCAACCAAATTTGGCTGGACGGATACTATTGTGGTAGCCTAGTAATTCTATTCAGAATTTTGATAGGTCAATGTTCTGGTAGCCATCTTTGATTTTCTGAAAATATTTCCGGAACCATTTAAAGACGGTACTCATTAATCAATGGCCCGATTTCAACAAAACTTGGTTGGAACGATCCTATGATGGTAGACTTCATTATATCAAACAAGAGTCTTAATTTGTCGGTTTTTATCTCGTATTTTCACGAAGTTGAAAAAAGAGATTTTGGGAGAGGGGAAAAATGTCCGTGTCAGCGTCCGGACAGGTTAATCGTTTTAAAATAACATTTGTGCACATTTGAAAAAGAATTACACGGATGTGTTCTATGTGATGCGTAAGACTAGTCTGCATCAAAATTATATTGATTTTATAATTTTTTCCACACTTTTATCATGTTTGAACATAGAATATTTTATGTGTCAAGAGTGATCTTTCTTTGCTGTGTTAAGGTTATTTAAAACGACATTTTCACCCAAAAGAGGTTATCCGATTAAAAAAAAACTTCACAAATTTGTTCTATACGATGCTTAGGACCAGTCCACATCCAAAAGAAATCGACATTCAAATTTTTTCCTGATTTTTTTGCCATTTTAAACTTTCACTCTTTTAGGTTTTTAGGCTATGGGTCTTGGCTGTGTTAAGGTTTTTTCAAATGACATTTACACCCACAAGAGGTTGGGCTATTTGAATAAAACTTCACAAATTTGTTCTATACGATGCTTAGGACCAGTCCACATCCAAAAGAAATTGACTTTCAAATTTTTTCCTGATTTTTTTTGCCGTTTAAACTTTCACTCTTTTAGGTTTTTAGGCTATGGGTCTTGGCTGTGTTAAGGTTTTTTCAAATGACATTTACACCCACAAGAGGTTGGGCTATTTGAATAAAACTTCACAGATTTGTTCTATACAATGCTTAGGACTAGTCCACATCAAAAGGAAATCGACTTTGACATTTTCCCCAGATTTTTTCACCGTTTGATTTGTATGCCGGTTATGTGGCCAGGTATAGGGTTTGGCTGCATAGGATATCGACTTTGACATTTTTTCTGGAATTTATCATTATTTGAACTCTGATTATTTTATGGCTGATTTGAATGCAGATTATATATCTTGGTTCTGATTTTTGGTTGTGTTAAGTTTGTTAAAATGACATATGCACCCACAAGTGGTTATCAGATTTCAGTAAAACATCACAGATTTGTTCTGTACCATGCTTAGGACTTGTCCACATAAAAAAATAAATAGATTTTCAAAATCTTTCCATATCTTTTCGGCATTTGAACTTTGATAATTTTATGGCTGATTTGCATCCACATTATATGTATTATGCTGTGGTTAAGACTTTTTCAAATGACAATTTAATCAGCATTTGAAACTTGAAACCTTGGGAATGATTATACATATGGGCAAGGATGTGCATGACACTTGGAATTTTGTTCTGATCCCCCCCCCGCGGGGCTGGGCCTAGGTATCAAAAGGTCAAAATTGGCCAGTAACTATCGATTGTAATGCAACTCCTAGACCATTTTAGATAGAAACTTGAAACTTTGTGGATGATTGTACATATGGATGTGGCTGTGCATGATACTTTTGGAATTTTGGTATGACCCCAGGGGTATGTACTGGCCTGGGGATGGAAAATGTTGGGTAAAAAATAAAAAATTTCTAACGGTGGTCATGTCACATATCCTTTTCAAGCCAATGATGAGTAGACTACAGTACAAGGAATTATTTTGATCTTGGTTTAAACTGGGTGTGGGGTGGGGTGGGGTCAAAAGTGAGCACCAATCGATTGTAATGTAACTCCTCATAGACCATTTCACATCCAAATATGTATTATGCTGATTGTTTTTGAAAATGTGTCTTCTTTTTTCAGACTATGAACTTTGCATATGTTGGCCCATTTGCCTTTCGGTTAGCCCCAGGGTGCCAGTTGTTATTACAATGAGTAATGACTTCAGGTTACTCCTTGGCAGAAAGGCTTTAGGCTCAATCTCCAAGTATAGCTATGCTTGTCCGATGGGTAATACCTTGGGTGTTTTGAATCGGCATGTTGATTGTCAAATTTCAAAATGAAACTATCAGGTGGCCATCATATCCTGTGATGTACAATTAATATACAGTACAGGTAAGCAGGACTCGGTACACTCAAGTCAAGAATGGACCTGAGGAAGCTAACGATTTCGGCTGAGGACAAGACACAGTTGGCAAAAGTGAAGGACTGATTGCAGCTGTAGGATGTTTCTACTACTACAGCCGCAGAATACAGTAATCATACATACGTACAGGTAAGCTATTTGCTATCTTCTGATAGCTCTTGTGGAATTTTGGTATGACCCCAGGTGTATGGCCCTGGGGGTGGGGACTGTCGGTGAAAAATTTAATTTATCCAAATGTTGTCCTGTCACATCATTTTCAAGCCAATGATGAGTAGACTACAGTACAAGGAATTATTTTGATCTTGGGTCAAACTGAAGGTAGGGGTGGGGTCAAAAGATCAAGAGTGGGCACCATCCGATTGTAATGCAACTTGTCCTAGACCATTTCAGATAGAAACTTGAAACTTTGGGGATGATTGCACATATGGCCAGGGATGTGCATGACACTTGAAATTTTGGTATGACCCCAGTGGTATGGCCCTGGGGGTGGGAAATGTGGGGTAAAAAAGAATTTTCCAAAGGTGATCATGTCACCTATCATTTTGAAGCCAATGATGAGTAGACTACAGGACAAGGAATTATTTTGATCTTAGGTCAAAAGTGGGCACCAATCGAATTGTAACGCAACTCCTAGACCATTTCACATAGAAACTTGAAACTTTCTGTATGATTACACATATGGCCAGAGATGTGCATGACACATTGGAATTTTGATATCACCCCTAGGGGCAGGGGTGGGGGAAATGGTGGGCAGAAAATAAATTTGATCAAATGTGTTCATGTCACATGATTTTGAAGCTTGTAGTTAGTAGACTACAGTACAACAAATTATTTTGTTCTTCAGTCAATCTGAGGGCAGTGGCCAGGGGTCAAATGGGCAATCTAATTCTATATATGTACATGGCTTGGACATTATTTTTTTGCAGAATATTTAGTCCTGGGCAGACCCGGGTCCTGTGGCAGCCGGATCCTGCGATAACTTAAAAATGCGAGATATTGGGATCTTCTGATACCTCTTGTTTTTTGTGGCCATTTTGGATTTTCCGTAAATTATCCATCATGTCTATTTAAATGCAAAATACTAATTGTTCAGGTGAGCGTCACAGGCCCTTGGGCCTTTTGTTTACTATTTCTAGCAACAGGGTTAAAAATCTCTTAAACTGCTTTGGCGCTTGACATGAAACTTAAGAAACTTTATCTATTTCATGTTCCTGGCTCAAATACTGATGTTACAGGTAAGCAATACAGGCCTCTTATTGGGATTGGAATACGTTTACTACATATTTAAGAATAAAATATGACATTCAAAGATGCTCTCTGAATGTCTTCTTTGTTTCACAGGCTGTAGAAACAATTTGGAAAATGGCTGTGTCTCGAGGATTGGTCCGGTCTGTCAAGTATGGAGAGGTAAGGAACATGCTATTTAGGAATTTAGTCATGTAACTTTTCGGCAAGGCACCAGACAATAATTTCAATGGGTTCTAACTCTGGATATGCTGAATATTTTGAAAAGAAATTGACTGAAAGGTGTTGGTGGCTTAGCCACCAACAACTTTCAGTCAAATCTTTTTCAAAATATTCAGCATATCCAGTGTTAAACCACATGGAAAATGTAGTCTGCAGAAAGTCAGGAAGCAGACAGTTAATTCTCAAGAAAATTAAAACTTTTGTTTTCTGAATGTCCATCTGCAGACCAAGAGAACATATTTTTGAAAATTTGCTACAGGAATGACTGACTGGTTGGTTCGGTTATCGTTTATCGAGCCATGCTTGGAAATGGACAATTCCCAAGACCATTGCAAAGACTTTTAATCATTAACGACTTTGTTCAGATGAAAAGTTCCTTTTCTGATGTGCTTTCAACTCCATTTATGCAGAATAGTAACAGGGTGAGATATAGAGAATCTGGGACGAGGTCACTTTTCATATCACTATTATGGACCGAGTTGAAAATTATCAATTTGCATGAGCTTTAGCGAGTGCAAAATTGATAATTTTCAACGAGGTTCATAATAGTGATATGAAAAGTGACCGAGTTTGAGATTTTATTTATCATATAAACTGTAATTTTGAAATATTTGCCAATAGTTGCTGATGTGACTTTTATCTGATTTCTCATTGTTGATTTTCGTGACATCGATACCGCCGCTGTGACGCACCACTACTTGATAACAGATACTGAATGCTCAGCAAAATATAGTGACAAACACAAAATCTGGCGATGTCAGCCGTTACATAGTATTTTAACTGGCCGTTGAAAATTATACTCATGGTCATCAATCGTTACTTCGCTGCTGACTGATAAACTGTCAAACAATGACATTTTGCGATGACGTTTCATGAATGACAAATCGTAGTAAACAAATCATAGTAATCCCTATGCGTCACGCTCACATCAATCGATCTTTTAATTGGTCGATTTAAATGAGTTGCACACCCAACAGCCAATGAAAATACTCCGTTGAATATGGCACATGTGCTCATATCGAAAAATATGGAATGGGCTAGAAGGCGTGTTTATATGATAAATACATGTATATGGGTAGTTTTACAGTCGTTAACCCAAGTAGAAAATTGACATCGGTGTCACTTTTAAGTGTCTTCCATAATGCATGCAAGTAAGCATATTTTGATTGTACAGATGATGCACACCCTGCTAAATCTTCCCAAATTTCTAAAGTAAGAATTTTTTTTGCCAAATAATTGATAATAACGTCATTTTGGGCAATATTTGTCATTTTATCTGAAGAATGTGTTATTTTAAATTTGACTTATTTTATTGAGACTTACTAAGTGGGTTATATTTACACATGCAGGCACGCTTTGAAATTTTCATTATCATAATGGGAAAAAATTTAAAATAAATATATGAAGCTACTTTCTATCAGAAAGGCATGTGTCTCTTTTCCATCAAACAAAATGTTCTCATCGAAACAAACTTTGTAGTTTCATTACAGATAAGGAGAAGAGAACATTATTATTATATTTTGCTTAATAAATCTTAAATAAATTTTTTGAAGGCATGTTGCATTACAACCACATTTCTGGTCTTGAAATTGATATTCTATGATTTTATGAATTTGAGAGTTGAAGCAGCTTCCGATATTCTTGGTGAGAGATTGTTGCTGATCAGGAACCCAGTTGAATTAGTTTCAATATATTCAACAGAATATTGCTTAGGCCATACCAATTTATTTTTTTGTTTTACAAACCCTCCTGACTTAATTTTTCCATATCTAGAAAGAAAGTAATGCTGGAATTCTAAGGCGTTATTTTCAACAATTTTTCACAGCCAAATCCGTATCACTCGAAATTTCTCAGAATGTTCTGTAACTCGTTTTGTTCTCTGTAGCTTTGTTAACCCTTTAATGGTCAAGCCACTCATGATAAATCAGCTTAATTAATTATAAAACAAATGTTAATCTAGTTTTACTGACTGTCTTCACAAACACATCTAATATTTCTCACTCCTAATAGCAGACTCACTCAAAATAGCTACAGTCATAAATGTAGCCAGCCCTGCTCTCTGCTGTTCTGTCCATACACACAGGCATCACTGCTGTAACTTGGGATGCCCAGCAAGTCCTGTTCTTAATTGACATGCAGCTGACCTTAGAGCATGAGCCAGTCTGATAAACATTGTGGCCATAGAGTTGATATATAATAAATGCACAGTTATCAATCTCCACTCTTATTAAAAGAAATGAAACTAAATTAAGTAATGTTTTTGGTTAGAGATTATGAAAGAATGCTAGATTAGAACTACGCTAAAAGCACTTAATAATATAGTGATAGATATAGGAGCTATTGATTAAATGAAATGCTGAACCCCATTAGACCGGACTTACGTATGTATTTCATTTCAAGAAGACGCTTTCTTCCGGGGTTTTCATCAGGATCATGTCGATGCTCCAGTTTTGGTAAGACAGTCCGCCAATTGAGTTTCAGACTCAGACCATCGTAGTTGTTGAATTTGATGGCTGTCGATTAACTCCTTGATGCCACTCATTTCAAGACGTAGACGTTTTTCTGTGACAAATTTGGTTGAGGTCACAGCTTCAAACAATGACTTGCAATCTGTTATGTATGTCATGGGTAGTTTCAGTGGGTCTGGCCTACCAGTGGTTAGCTCTGCAAATAAGGTTGACAGAAATATACCATTGTCAATTCCAACAGCCAAAGCCAGGGTTTCTGCAGCCAATGTGCTACGAACCACTCGGCGTATTCTCTTTGAATTCCAACACAGCGGTGAGAATTTTCCATTTTCTCCCACAAGTAGAATCAGGTGTGCACCTTGGGTTCCTCCATCAGAAAGATTTCCAAGGGATGCATCACTGAATACTAATAAGGATAAATTTCCTTTATCCAGATGTTGGAATTTTAGAGTTACTCTTTCAGATTTTATGCGTTTGATAATCTTGTTAGCATTCATGATGTCACTCACTTTTCCATCTTTGATACTAGCTGCTGAGATACATGCATCAAATATTATATCGGGGCGAGTCTGGCGAGCTATCCATAATATTTGGCCAACCTTAGATCTGAGGGATTCTTTCTCTTATTCAGTCAATGGTGCATCTTTATGTACAGTCCTGACTTTGTCAATTTGAATGGGAGTTAGACTATCTGCATAACTGTTCCAATGGAGGTGTACCTTTCATCTTCATAAGACAGTTCAATACCTAAGTACTGAAAGGCACCGCTGTCTTCTTTCCCCACTCTGAAGCTTGAACGTACATGTTTGATCACTGTCTTTAAACTCTGCAGTACCACCCCAGATGAAGTCATCAACATGACATGCCAACACGCCTTTTCTCTTCTCATTGTGGTCTGCCCAGTAGAACACTGCCGGATCTACTTTAGATCTTGTACCGCCACACTATCATGACAGTCTTGACTCTGTTATACCAATGTAATGATGCATCAGTCAAACCATACACACATTTTTGTAGATGCCATATCTTCCTCTGGCAGTCCACTTCTTTAGGCTGGCAGACGAAGATTTCTCTTTCTAATTTCTGTCCTTGCAGAAAGGCTGTCTTTATATCCATCGAATGGGGTTTCCATTTATACTGTGCTAGAATAGCTAAAATCATCTTATGATTCATTTGCACATGTTGGAGAGTCCTTTATCTGGCTTCTCTCAATCTCTTCAAAGCCTCTCGCCACTAACCTAGCTTTAGGCACAATACCATCTGATGTCTCCTTCAATGTATATATCCATCTCATCGATAAACATTTTTGTCCTACATCTTCTACTTCTTTAAAGACTTGGTTCTTTCTCCAATTGTCCAGTTCTGTTTGCTTGGCTTCTTCCCATGAGATGTCTTCCATCACCATAACTGTATCCTCTTGGTTTCTGATTTGAGTCATTGGAGTAGCAGAAATTTCCAATTTATCTACGCACTCAAATCAACTGATTGTTTTACTCCCTCCAGCTGACATGGTTCTGTATATTCTAAATTATACCAGTAACAGTTCTTACCAGTAACTTTACCTGCAGGACGTAGCACCTTAGCAGAAATAGACTCTCCCGTTTATATGTGATGATGTGACCAGGTGGGACTTTCCGGGTGTCTGCTGCATTTCTCGCTATAGAAATGGCACCTGTTCTACCATCTTCTTCTACATCATGGCCTAATACTGCTTCTGGTCCCACTTCTGCATGTCGTTCAGGCTCGCTGTCGGTTAGATCTTCAGTCTGCTGGTCTGGAATGACCGAATCACAACTATCCATGGCTTGTACATGTTGATCGCTCTATGGTTCATTGATCTTTCTCAGCCTGCACTGATGTACTCTGACTACTATTCCACCATGGCATACAAAAATGACTGCATTGTCCTGTCCTGTAATGGTGGCCGGTCCTCTCCATTCTGGACTATCAGGGCGTTTGAAATACACTCTGTTACCTGTCCTATATACTGCAGATATTGGACGAACATGCTTTCTCAGTGCTCGTCTTATTCGCTCTGAACTTTCTGCTTCTGTAAAAGCGCTGCTTACTGCATATAATGAAGTAATATGATTCCCAACCACAATGTTTATTGTTGTACCTTCTAGTGCAGGAGGTTTGTCTGTCAGGACTGATGGCAGGTTTGGGTTCCTACCAAACACAAGTTGATATGCGCTGTAGCCAAGCACATTACAAAGACTATTCTTAGCCATTACTGCCCAGCTAAGTGCTGTCTCCCAGTCACAGTTCCTTTCTGCCTTCACCTTCAGCACGATGTTGGTCAATGTTTGGTTGTGGTGTTCTAAGAGGCCATTACTCCATGGACTGTAAGCAGCAGTAGTTTTTACTTCTATGTTGAAGTTATCGCACATGTCTCTCACCTCGGTATTATTAAATTCACCACCATTATCGCTGAATAGTTTTCTTGGAGCACCATGTATGCTGATCCAATGCTGGATAAACTTTTGTGCAAAGATAGAAGATTGTTTACTATGTACAATGACTGCAGCACTGAATCGTGTAAATTCATCAATCATATGGAGGTACCACAAATTGTTCTCGAGCTCATGCAAGTCAACCGCGACTGTTTAATTAAAATCTGTTGCTAATGGGAGACCTACCGCTGGCTTAGGTGTCTGTTTCTTGTACTTTATGCAGATCTCACATTTGTCAATTATCTCCTCCAAACTTCTGAAGGTTTCCTGATTGTTGGTACCAGCACTTTCTAATAATTTCTTAAGACCTTCTGCTAATGCATGGCCAAATTGTTTGTGTAGTTTGACTAAGTTTGTGTGCCGTTGGTCCGGTGCCAGTGGTGTAGCCCGCTTTAAGGAGGAGCTCCTAGCAGACCGCTGGTTTTGATTTGCTGAGGTGGATATAGAGGTCCCTAAGGCTCTGTGGGCAAAGTTCGAGGAAATGCCCCTGCTCTTCTATAACCGCAAGATCCCGGTAGATGCAGGCATATCTAGAGCGTACAAGGTGGAAGCGACCCACCACCCAGAAGCTGGTCGGCGCCCTCTCTGGCAAGAAGTGGCTGCTGTACGCACCGACACTCAAGTGGTATATAACCCATGGCCTGGAGATCACTGCTGTATACCGCACCATAGACTATGAGGCCAAGCGCCCATTCGAGTGGTTCCTGGAGAATGTTACGGAGGCCCGCCGCTCAGGAGATGTAGATAAGAGCAAAGCGCTCTTGGCAGATCTCTTCAAACTCCTCGGCAACAGTGCCTACGTGAAGCTCATCGAGGCCCTAGAACGCCATAGCAACACCAGCTGCACGAAGGATGAATGCGTGGTTGACAAGGCCCTGCATAGTGCATGGTTCGAAGATCTTGAGGAGATCGGTGAGTCATGCGAGCTCCAGAGTCGCAAGCCGAGAATCACTATTCGAAGGCCCTTCCAGGTGGGGATAGCCGTTTATGAGCTTGCGAAGCTGCGAATGCTGGAGTTCTACTACGACTTCCTCGAATGCTACGTAGCTCGTGACAGCTTTGAGTACCTGCAGATGGACACTGACTCCGCATATATCGTTATAGCAGGCTCCAACCTCGACGACGTCATTCGCCCTGAGATGCGAGCAGAGTACCAGGCTCATAAGCGGGACTGGCTAGCTTGGGCCAAATGGTCTGGGCGGACTCCGGGACTGTTCAAGCTCGAGTTCGAAGGCTCTCGTGGCATCGCTCTCCGCTCCAAATGCTACTACGTGGAGAGCGCAGCTGCAAGTAAGTGCTCGGCTAAGGGAATGTCAAAGCGGCAGAATGAGGTCTCTTGGCAGAGGTTTTACAGTGCCCTACATGGCGGGGTGGACAGCTAAAAACCGAGGCCTACGCACGCGCAACCAGGGTATGGTGACGTATGCGCAGGAAAAACTCAGCACCATGTGCTGCCAGATGGGGTCAATACCGAGCCCATTGAGTATCATGTTAGCACCCTAAGGGGTGGTAGCTGTGTGTCTTCAGGACTAGCTCAAGCTATTCTATGACAAATGGTCGCCTAGGCACTCAGTGCTGGCGTGCCAGTAGTACAGTGTAGGCCGCCCCTCCGCCTCCACATACCTGTCAAGCCTGTGACCATCTATCGACCAGTTAGGATCTGTTGCACGCCGTCGACTGCCTTCCAGCTCACCAGGCTCATACAGGTACCGAACCAGAGCATCAGGTGGTAGGCACTCCTCTCCCTTGTTCGCTCCTCTAGAGCTGTGACCAGCAGAGTGTCTGATAGCCTCTACCGGCTTCTTCCCGGATAGCCTGGTAACCTCGGCATTGGATCTCTCCACCACAGCAGGCAGCCCTCTCACCCATACTCTAGAACGTTCACTCGGCGCGGCCATTTCCTGGGCGTATTGGTGTGGGAACAGTCTCTCTGCCAGTTTCTGATTCCACCGCTCAACGATAGCCTGGGCACAGTGATGCCATACCTCGCCTCGCCTAACTGCCACACCATGTTTCCTCATGAGTGCTGCAGTCTCACCTCTGAACTCCTTACCCTCATCCACCTGCAACAATTCTGGCCACTGGAGGGGATTTTCCGAAGCCTCGTAGACACCCTGGAATTCCTGGGCCACCTGGCCAGCTTAGTTGTCTGTGAGGGGTACTGCAGCCTTGTACCTGCTGGCGACATCGATGATGGTAAGGGCATACTTGTAGGTCTTACGACCAACCGAGTCCTGTGGAAGGAATAGAACATCTGCCTGGTGAACTCTGTTCGGGACAGTTTCCTTGAAATGGGAATGCCTGATGTGCCGTTGACGAGGTCTGTATATCTGCGACATCGCCTGGCGGCTGAGCCACTGGCTAACTGTCTCCAATGTGAAGTTGTGGCCCTTGCGACATGCAGCCTCAAGTAGTTGAGCGGGCTCACGGTAATATCCACCAGGCTGATAGTAGAGTTCCTCAAGAAAGACGGTTGATAAACTCCCGGATTTCATCACTGACGTCCACTCCCGTCCTGTCATGCACGGCCTGGGTGAACTCTAAACAGACGAACTGACGGCCGTCATTCATTCGACCATCACTGAAGACCTCCTCAAACGCCTCCGTACACTGGCGTCTAATGTCTGCTGGATCCTCACTGAACAGTAGTTTACCAACCAACCCTCGGAAGTTAAGGGACTTGACCAGGTCGTACAGAGATGCCATCCTTATATAGTATGGCTTAAATGTTCGGCGGCCCAGATTGCCGCGAGCGCTATGGCAACATACGGTAGCTAAGGGCCTGCGACCGCCGCTACATCTTCATACTCACCCGCGGTCTCCACTAGATCGTAGTCAGCTGCATCATAATCCTCATCATCATAGTCCTCCTCATAGTCCTCGTCATCTATATCCTCGACTGGATCTTCATAAGCCTCTGGTTCATACATATCCGTCGCTGGGGGACAGCTATATCGTAGCTGTAAACTGTGGTCTATAGCATGGCATCCGCAATCTTGAATGTGGGCGTGTTTGCCTTAGCGAACTGGGGACTCAGCTTCGCCGACAAGAAGGCAGCAGAGGTTGAGCGTGAGCCTCATAACCAGGCGATGGTGAAGCTGTCTAAGGAGAAGTTTGAGTACAGCAAAGCCCTCGAGCGCCAGAGGGAGGCACGCCGACGCCAACTCCGAGCTCAGACCAACCAGAGCCTCAAAGAGGCAGATGAGAGGCGATGAGTACAATGAGGCTGTAAAGATATCTAAGCCAACGCTCGACTATGAAGCATCGACAGGTCAGAAGACAGCAGAGCTTATAGTAGTGGTGGCAGCTGCAGCGGTGACGACAGGAGTCGTGCTCTACGCACGCTCAAGCTGAATATCTGATGTGTTCGACACGCATACCTTAGCATAGCCAAAGTAAAGTACCGTCACACCTAATGGGGGAGTCCCAGCTATGAGGTTTCCGATGTTGAAGCTGAGCTGGTTGCCCTGATTAGGTGGGATGCTCCTGCCCCCGAGGTGGTGATAGCCCTCGAGTGCTGACTCGAGGTCATCGCTTCCACTGGTTAGTCGCAGAAGTGCATATGTCTTAGTTTTCTGTCTGTAGATTTGGCAGTCAGCCAGCTCGCATACCTCACCAAGAGCATTGGTCCCAACAACCACAAGCTTGAAGTCGTCTAGCTTATCCACCTGCTGGATGGCTCCTCCCTTCTGAACCAGGACCGCAACAGCGACACAGTTCGATGCACCACGATGCAATGTCAGCTCTACCCAGTGGTTGGCTGTGGCTTGGACCTGCTGGTGTTCTCGCTCCACATGCACGATCCTCTGTTTGGAACCCGTTTGCTTCAGTTCCTGGTCATTCTCGTCATGCCAGACATGAAGTCTTGGAGCATTCATCGTTGCATCTGCGAGCTGCTCAGTGTACAC